>JAODAL010049825.1:0-27871 GCA_025379985.1 Phyllomedusa bahiana | reverse complement strand
TATTTTTTTTGGTACATGGAGGCAGTATTAAGTAGTTTTTCTTGTAATAGGGGGGCGTATTTAGTAGTTATTTCTTGTACATAGGGGGGTTTTAAAGTAGTTTTATTTTGTACTAGGGGGCGATTTTTAGTGTTATATTCTTGTACATAGGGGCAGTATTATAATAGTTATTTTCTTGTACAGATCAGGCTTATCCCATGTAAGCAGATATACTCTATCCGGATGGATTTTCCTTTTTTACCTTTACATGTTCACTAGATAATTTGCTGTATCGATATTTAGATGAGTAATGTCTGTGTTTCTATGTAAATCCTCTGAGCTGGGTTCAGTTTAAGCTCTTTTCTCAGTATCTTATCAGCTAGGTGTGAGAATTTCACTTCCTCGGGCATTGAGATACCAGGGGGCTGCAGGACATCTACTAATTTCATCTCCACTAAACAAAGCCTACTGTTCAGCGCAGGAATTCTGAGAATGTTGTCTGTTCTGAAGAGCAAAGGTGGAGAGATCTCCAAGGTGCAGAAGAGTCTCTCCTAGATAAACATGAACGTTTCTAAATCACAATCTCTCTGTGACTAATGTGTTTGTCCTTGTGATGATGAAGGTTCTCTGCCAGGAACAGGTAGACTCTAGCAGCTGCCGCCCATCACAGTGTAATAAACTCACCGTCCCCTTTTTTCACTAATATTAATAAAATAATAATAATAATATTATATACTAACCAGAGTCCAAGTTTTTTTTTTCTAAACTTCAGCTCTTTGCAGCTTTCTATTTAGAATGTTTATTTGGCCTCAAATTTTATCATTTTTGCCACAGACCCACATTCCCCAGTTTTAACCTCTCAAACACCGGCCCTGAGAAAGCCTTAAAAGGGTTGCCTCACTACATTGATTCCTCTCACCTCAGTCTCACTTTGAATTCAGGGGCGTGTTTGTTTGGGTTCTATAAGTGCTGTTGAATTTCCAGGTCTGTAGCTATAGCAACCAGTCCTGGCAGCCTATCAGCAGAGATTGAACAGGTCTGTAGCTATAGCAACCAGTGCTGGCAGCCTATCAGGAGGAATAGAACAGGTCTGTAGCTATAGCAACCAGAGCTGGCAGCCTATCAGGAGGGATCAAACAGGTCTGTAGCTATGGCAACCAGCGCTGGAACCCTATCAGGAGGGAGAGAGCAGGTCTGTAGCTATAGCAACCAGCACTGGCAGCCTATCAGGAGAGGGTTAAAAAGTCTGTAGCTATGCAACCAGTGCTTCAGCCTATCAAGGAGAGATTGAACAGGTCTGTAACTATAGCAACCAGTGCTGGCAGCTTATCAGGAGAGATTGAACAGGTCTGTAGCTATAGCAACCAGCGCTGGAAGTCTATCAGGAGAGATCGAACAGGTCTGTAGCTATAGCGACCTGTTGCAGCCCATACAAGAGGGGATATCTAGGAATAGTTAGGACACTGGTAATGGACACATATTGCAAAGTGACTTGTTTTTGCAAGATCTTTAACATAGAGAGCAGCGATCCTTGTAGCGAGACAATCCTGTTAATGGCAAGGCTAATTTTTTCAGGATTTGCCTCTGAATGTTTTGAGTCATAACCTTTTTATTCTTTCAGTGACGCAGTTATATGAGGACTTGTTTAAGTGGGAGAAGTTGTATTTTTGTGGGGCAATTTCTTTTTTTTTTGCAGTATCAACATGAGGATTGCTTATCTGCATTGGGTTTTTTTAAATAATTTTTTTCTGTATGATCGGGTTTTTCATTCTTTTCTGATGTAAAATGCGCCTAAGTGAGCGGCTACCATGTCTAATGCAGCTAATGAATGTGTTAGGCGCATTGTTCGTAAGACTCGGCATTTTCTAATGTGCCTAACATGAGGGGGCGCTCTGGGGGTGTTCTGGGGGCGTCGCACAATCGTAATATTAGACACATATATGAATGTGGTTCAGCAAAACCAGGCGCATTACTGCTCGGACAGGCAAACCTATGCCCAATTTTGATCTGCCTGAGCCTGAGGAGTCGCAGTGGAGCTGGATTTGCTGTAGGGCAAAAAATGTCCAATTTATTTCTCAACCTCCACACAGTCCCAATAATAAAAAGTAATTTTTGATAATTATCAAACTGTACAAAATTAATTATTTAAATTTAATAAAAAATGTTATTTTAAAATTTACTATAAAAATTTTAAATATCCCAAAAATTTATAATAAAAATATCTCCTATAAAATGTGTTTAAAATTAATAGAATCTAAATCTTGTTTTACGTGAAATAACCCACTGACGTTGTTCAGATTTTACAATTTTTAATTTTACATTAAATTTGAAATGTATTTTTGCTGCTCTCACCCTTTATTCTACATACAGCAAGAGCCGGCACAGCACAGGTATTGTGGGAGTGTGGTTCACCCAAACGGATAGTCCCAAAAGTTTCTATACTGACAGCTATTCTACGGGTTTTCTTTTTTCCAGCCTATCTATAGCCTTTAACTGTTAGGCACAAAGTACATTCCTCCCTCTCCGGCTACCCCCTTCCCTCCTCCCACGTGCTGCACCCCCTACATCTCCTCCCTCTCTCTGTCTACCCCTACCCCCGGGCTCCACAGGGGCTGCACCCTTACATCTCCTCCCATCTCGTCTACCCCCTCCGGTTCTCCACAGCGCTAAAACCCCCCCACATCACTCCCCCATCCTTTTTTTCTCCACCCTCCGGTCTTCCACAGTGCTGCACCCCCCATACATCTCCTCCCTCATTTTGTTACCCCCCTAACCCATTCTCCACAGCGTGCCCCCTCCTACATCTCCTCCCTCATCATGTCTACCACCTACCCACTGTTTCCCCCAGCGCTGCACCCCCTAATTTACCTCCCTCATCTCTTTCTCAACCTGCCCCGGTCTCTCCACAGTGGGTCACCCCAAATACATCTCCTCCCTCATCTCTTTCTACCACCCTACCCGGTCTCTCCACAGTGCTGCACCCCCATACATCTCCTCCCTCATCTCTTTCTACCACCCTACCCGCTCTCTCCACAGCGCTGCACCCCCAACCATCTCATCCCTCAGCTCTTTCTACCCCCCTACCCGGTCTTTTCCACAGTGCTGCACCCCCATACATCTCCTCCCTCAATTTTTTTCTACCACCCTTCCCGCTCTCTCCACAGCGCTGCACCCCCTCCCTCTCCTCCCTCATCTCTTACCACCCTACCCGGTCTCTCCACAGTGCTGCACCCCCATACATCTCCTCCCTCATCTCTGTCTACCACCCTACCCGGTCTCTCCACAGCACTGCACCTCCTACATCTCCTCCCTCATCTCTGTCTACCACCCTACCCAATCTCTCCACAGTGCTGCACCCCCTACATCTCCTCCCTCATCTCTGTCTACCACCCTACCCGGTCTCTCCACAGTGCTGCACCCCCTACATCTCCTCCTCATCTCTACCACCCTACCCGGTCTCTCCACAGTGCTGCACCCCCTACATCTCCTCCCTCATCTCTGTCTACCACCCTACCCGGTCTCTCCACTCTGCTGATGATCTTAGCCTACATGCCTCAATCTCATCCCATGCTCATCTCCAAGATTTTTCATGTGTGGCACCAGTTCTCTGGAACATGTTACCGCGGGCGATCAGGCACAATCGTAACCCTCATAGTTTTAAGAGGTCCCTGAGAACACATCTTCTGAGTCTGGCCTACCAGAATCATGTGTAATACAGGCACAATAAGTTTTTTTTTTTTAATAAATATTAATTTTTATTTTATTATTTACTTTATTTTTTCCACACTTCTTTATTTTTTTAATCCCACTAAGGGCTAACTATTTTTTTTCTTTTTATACACTCCTGTACACTCCTGTATACTAATACATTACACTCCTGTACACTCCTGTATGCTAATTTCACTTTACTACTCTATGTTTTAACTCAACTGTATGCTAATTACCAAATTACACTCCGGTATACTCCTGTTTTTGATGGGTACATTACACTCCTGTATGCTGATACATTACACTCCTGTATCCTCCTGTATACTGATACATTACACTCCTGTATGCTGATACATTACACTCCTGTATACTCCTGTATGCTAATGCATTATACTCTTGTATACCCCTGTATACTAATACATTACACTCCTATATACTCCTGTATGCTACTACATTACACTCCTGTATACTCCTGTATGCTACTACATTACACTCCTGTATACTCCTGTATGCTACTACATTACACTCCTGTATTCTCCTGTATGCTACTACATTACACTCCTGTACACTGCTGTATGCTAATACATTACACTCCTGTATCCTCCTGTATGCTGATACATTACACTCATGTATCCTCCTGTATGCTAATACATTACACTCATGTACACTGCTGTATGCTAATACATTATATTCTATTTCAGTATGACACAGGCTGCTGTTGGGGTAACACACAGTGCGCCCTGACAGCAGCCTTACTATACAGACAGCCCTGGAGCTACTCTCGGTCTCCAGGACTGATGGTGCAAACATTCCCCAGGCTGCATCGGGCACTGGGAAGCCCTTTTGATCATGTTTCAGTCATGGACCGCAGCAATGAAAGGGTTGAATAGCGGAGATCGGAGGCTTCCTCCAGTCCCTGCCATTCACAGAGACTGCGCTAGGAAGGGAGGTGTTAGCTACAGCTGGGAGTCGCGAACCTCCCTCTGTAGGCATTGACAGCTTTTGGCATTTCTGCAGACAGCAAACACGCACTCACTGTCAAAAAACAGTTTGCGGTGGCTAAGGGGTCAAGGAACAATTCTGGGTAAAACCTATTCATTATGACTGGACAATAAGGGGGTCAAAGAGAATGCTGGTGTCAGGCGCGGCCCCTTTAGGCTTCACCATAGACATGACACATTGCACATGTTCTTCTATAAGAATTTGTTTTACAGCAGAAATTAGATTGATATAAAGAAAATTTGTACTGTTAAAGGGAACCTGTCACATAGGTTGTGCCCCTCTTGCTGAGGACAGCACAAGCTAGTGTCAGACCTGCTGTTTCCAGCGCTGTGCCCCTTATTCTGTAAGATGCAGCAGTTTTAGAGCATTTGCCCTCAAATCATATTCACGAGTAGGGGTTAGCCCCGCCTACCAAAGGTTAGCCCCGCCCACTGACAGTTATTCACATGGTTCTACCTATTCAAAGTAGTAGGTTTATCAATTGAGGTGGGCGGGGCTAGCCTCAGATGGGCCGGGTTTGAAAAAAATTCTTTGAAGGACTCTTCGAATGACTCTTCTGGCTGAAAACTGCAGATTTGAGCATTAAATACACGAAAACTACAGCATCTTACAGAATAAGGGACACAGCGCTGGAAACAGCAGGTCTGACACGGGCTCTCTTTAATATTGTGTGTCCTGGTGCTTTGGAGAACAACAATGACCTGGAGCTACAGCAAGAGTTGTGCGGAGGTGATGGATCTTCTGATGGGAAGAATGGTGCATAGAGATGTTTCCTGTACTGCAAATAGAATTGGACGTCACCTCCCAAGCCTAGGGCAGCAAGCAGTGACCACACAATCCATCAGAAAGTGTTTGCATGATACTGGGCTACAAGCCAAGTGACCAGCAACAGGTGATCTACTGACCTCACACCATCACTATCAAAGGCTATCATGGTGCAGAGCAAGACAGCAATGGAGGCCGGGGTGGAGGTCTATCCTCGACAGCGATGAGTCCTGCTTTTATCTTGGATGCAGTGATAGCTGGACATTGGTCTGGAGATGACTTGAGGAACATCATGAAGATGCCCTCACAAGGGAACGTCACCCCGGTCCTACTCCCAGGATTAGGATGTGTGGTGCCAAAACATGATAGCTGGGTTACTTTACTCTTCATGTCAGGTGCATCAACATTGATCTGGTCATGGAACTAGTGGTACGGCCATGTCTACAAAGTGTCCCAGAAGTCCTTTTTCAGCAGGACGCTTCCAGGCTGCATGTTGCTTGCGCCCCTATGAGCCACCTTAAGGGCCTTAACCTGCTGCCATGGCCACAGCGTCTCAATACTTGTAGTCCATCCAGAATACCTTGTACATCATTTGTCGGCGACTACAGAGGGGCTGCCAACAGTCGATCCTGTTGATCGGCTAAAGTGGGTCCAGCGTGGCAGAGTACTCCCCAATCATCACTATCCTCATTGATAAGCTCCAAGCCGCACTAATGCGCAGATTCCTGAGCCGGGCGCTCATACTCTTTATTGAACAGATTGAAATGTTTGAATTTTTTGCTTCCTTTTTTTTTTTGTCATAAGCTTATCATGAACAGCTCTGTCCATCTTGTGCGTTCTATCATCCCAAGACTTCTCCTTGCTGGTGAAGAATTTTCATTGTCTTTCAAACCACACATCCAAGCCCTCACCTCTAATGCCACCTCCACCTGAAAAATATTTCTTGAATTTGCTCAGTCCATATAAAATGATACCACAAAAATGCTGGTCCACGCCCTCGTCATCTACTTCCTAGACTATTGCAACATCCTTCTCTGTGGCCTCCCATCTAGCATTCTCACTCCCCTTCAATCCATCCTTAACTCTGCTGCCCGTCTTATCCACCTCTCTCCCCGTTATTCCCCTGCCTCTCCCCTCTGCCAATCCCTTCCGTATAGAATTGCCCAGGGTATTCAGTTTCAACTACTAACCATGACCTACAAGACTCTCCATGACCTCTCCCCTCCCGGGGTTACCCCCCCTTTCCCCCCAATCTCGGGGGGGGCCCCCAAAACGGGACCTTTTTCCCCCGCTCCCCCCCCTTATCACTCCTCACAAAACCCGGGCTCCCAAACCCCCCCTTCCCCGTTTTTCCCCCCCCCAACTCGGGAACTCACTGCCCCAACACCTCAGAAATTCCTCCCCCTTTCACCGGGTCCAAGGAAAACCTAAAAACCCACCCTTTTTCCGGACCAATGACCAACAACCCTGCTGCCCCCCACAACCCTGCCCTGCCCTCACCTTCTGTCTCTTCCCTCCCCCCCTTGTAAAGGGGTAACCCCTTACACGGGGCCCCTATCTCCCTCTTTACCTTTTTTGTTATTCTTTTTTAATCGTCACCTTTTGTACTTTTTTTGACTTTTATCGAAAAGAAATGCTCCCCACCCGGGAAAGGTGGGGGTTTTCAGGGGGAAAATTCCTGGGGGTTTAAAATCAAAAATATGTAGAAAAACCGCTGCTCATCCAAAGAGTAGGAGCTTGGAACAGGAGAGTCCCTTGGATGAAGTCCACTCAGGCCGAAACGTGGGACATTGGTTATTGTTCCCTTGCCTCTGTAATGCATACTGCTACATACGGGGAGCTGAATATTACTTGTATCACACTTGAAATTTAGCTTACAACACTGCAAGGTGTGTTGTGGATTTTCTACATACTTGTTGACTTAAATTTTGTAACCCCTTGAAAGTACTTACAACCAAAAAATTTTGGGCCCCCACCTTTTCCTTCCCAAAAGTTTTTTTGTATTTTCATGACTACTCTCAAGACCTGGTCTAATTCCATTTCCTTTGTTCTTTAGCCCAAACAATCTCCTTTTTGCTTGTTGCCCTCCTTTGCAATGGTTTCCTAGACTTTTTGGGCCCAAAGAACACAAGGGAAGGACATTTAACCAGTGTCATGAAAATACACAAAACTCTTGGGGAAAGAAAGGTGTGTCCCCAAAATTTTTGGTCTTTACTGAAAGCGTCTCCCGGAATTAATTTAAGTTGAGGGGGTAAAATAGACAAAGGTTGGGTTTGTACTTGACTCAAACTTCCAACAACATTCCAGCTAGACAGTAAAAGTCATCACATCAAAGACTTTGGGTTAACTGGCGGCCAATGATTTTGTTCGTTTTTGTTTATTAATTTAAAAGAAAAGGGGGAAATATTGATGGGCTAAAGGGTGTAACCAAACAGTTTTTTCTGTGATCTTGCCGCCCAAAAGGGAACCCACCCCCCTTAAATCCAAGGGGTTAAAAAAGTTTTTTCACTAAAAATTGCATGAAATCCCTTTTTTGCAACTGTTGAGGTGAAGGGGGCAGGTTTTAAAGCAGTTCCCCTTTAGTTTTTCACTTTTTCTTTAAAATGCCCCTTTTCCCCTTCCCAACTATCCTCTTTTTCCCCCCCCCCGACTCCTCCATAAAAAACCTTTATTCGACCCCAGAAATTTGCATAAATTTATTTGAGTGGGTTTGGGTGGGGGTGGAGACCAATACAAGACACCTCTAATCCCAAAGAAGAAAAAAAGGATTGAGTGCTAAAACCCCACAGGGAAAAAATCCCGTTCCCCCCCCAAACATTAAAATTGGGGGGTTGGCAAAGGGGCTCCTCAATCTATTTTGGACTTTGGCCGGGTCCATTTGCCCTTGGGGGTTTGGCCAATTACTGTCAAATATTTTAGGGGGCCCCTTTAAAAGGTCTTCATCAAAATGTTTTTTTTATTTGAAATTGGGAAAAAAAATAAAAACCCAAACCCAATTTTTCTTAAAATATTGCACCAAAAATTGAAGCTAAAACAACTGCAGATCTACATCAAAGCATAGAAGGCCCAAAAAAGCCAAAGGAACCTGTGAAAGAACTTTAAAGTTTCCATCGATCACCATTGGTTTTTGTACTCGGGGATTCTTAAAAAGGCATTATTGGTTTGACCCAAAATTTTTCCCGGGGATCTCGGAATTTTAACAAAATAACCACCTGGGGCCCCGGTAAACAGCCCAATATATGATTCATCGATAAGAAATACTTCCTTTCCCTGTCTGGAAAAAGCTGGTGATTGGTCCCATAGGGAATTCCTTGGGGATTTGGGGAAATTTTTTTAAGTCGGGCTAAATAACCCCCAAACCAAATTTCCGCAAAACAAATCCCCCGCAACCTTTTTTAAAATGGGATCCCTTTGGGGCCCCCCACCAGGGGAATTGATTTTTGGGGAAATAAACCCCCGGGAAATTTAAATTCCCTTCCCGAAAACCAAATGGATTTTTATTTTTTTGGGGCCCCCTTTTGTATTTTAATATTGGGCCCCCAAAACCTTTTTAAAACTTTTTCCCTTTGGGGCCCACTAGGGGAAAGCTGATTTTGGGGTCTACCTGTGGAGCTGTTTCCCTTGGGCCCCCCAGTGAAGAGGGAGTCTTGGAGCCCACCATAAAAAATTATTTTTTGGGGCCCCTCCAGGGGTTTTGGGAATTTTTGGGTTTCCACCTTTGGAAAATGAGCCCTTGGGGGCCCCAACAGTGAAAAATTAACTTTGGGCCCCCAAAGTGGAAAATTAAATTTTTGGGGGCCCCCAAAACCAGTGGAGTTGATTCTTGGGGCCCACCATTTGATTTGGACCCTTTGGACCCCAAACCAGGGGAATTGATTTTGGGGCCCCGGTAGTGAGTTGTTTTCTTGGGGGGAAACCGGTCAGAAAAATAAAACGACCCCAAATCAGTGAAGTGATTTTTGAGACCCTACGTAGAGTTGATTTTTTGGGGCCCCCACCAGCAGGGTGGGAAAAAAAAATAAATTGTTTTTTTTTTAAAAAAAAACCCAAAAAAAAAATCGGATTTTTTTTTTTTGATTTTAAACGGATTTTTTTTTTTTTTTAAAATTCGGAATTTTTTTTTTAAAACTGTTTTTTTTGGGGGAAAAAATTTTTTAAAACCACCCAAAAGGGTTTTTTCCCCATCATGAAAAAAAGCTGAGTTGTTTAATCAGTGGGAAAAAAAAGGTGTTTATGTGTAACATTCACAATGACATTGCTTTCCAGGGGTTTTCTTTTGGGATTAGGGGGCCCATTTCCCTTCCCCTTATTTTCACAGGACGACGTTTTAAATTTAAACGCAGTTCTCAAAACTGAATTTGATTCCGCAGAGGTCCCCATCCTCTTCTTCACAGAAAAAAATTTTTAAACAACATGAAAAAAAAAGTGAAAAAAGCCCTTAAAACCTTTTGTTCTAAAAACCCTTTATAAACAAAATTAAAACCCCTTCATTTGCCAAGCCCCAAAAAGTTTGAAAAATATTTTCTGATTTTTTGGGGAGGGGAATAGTTTCTGCACAAACAAGAAAAAAATGTGAATTTTAAGTTTTTGGGGAGGAAGGGCAAGCAGACAAAAAATGAAAGTAAAAAACTTTGAGCACAATACGGCTGCATGGGCCCCCAAGCAGACAAGTCGGGGAATCTTTTTTGTGTGTACGATCTGGGGTTTTAAATTACATTTTTTTTCCTTATAAGGGCCAAGGCCTTTTAAAAAGAGACCCATTTTTGGGAATTTTTTAAATTTTGAACTCCTTCGCCTATGGGTTTAAAGGCGGTTTTTGCGTGCAAAAAGGGCAAACGTTTGCAAAAAAGAGATGAAAGGGGGGGGTTGGCGGAATGGGGGCAACATCATGAGAAGTGGGGTTGATGAAGATGCCCAAAAAAACACTTCCGACAGGCGGGCCTTCGGGTTTTGGTTTAAACATTTTTATTGAACCCTTTTTTCAAAAAGGGACTAAAATGTCTTTGTGTGAGAAAAATTATATTTTTTATTATTTTTTTGCATTTTTACTGTCTTTTGGTACAGTTATGGTGAAGAAAAAAAAAAATTTTTCCCTTTTTGGGGGCATTTGTTTGGGTGTTGGGGACAATAAAGCAAAAATTTGGGTATTAAAAAATTAAAAAAAAACCCAGCATTGACCTTTTTTTTTTTAGGGGAATTCATGGTTTCGGAAAACTATCCACATTTCAAAGTTATCCATCCCAGGTTTATTGCTTTTCATTGCGCAGCATCATCATAAAACACCCACAGCCAACATATGCCCCAAATCACCCCAAAAAAGGAAAAGGAAAAAACCTTTACCCCCTGGAACCACCATAGATGGGTTTTGTGTTAAGAATTTAGCAGATTGAAAAAAGATTGATTGTTTAAAAAAAAATTCCCATTTTAAATTTATGAAACCCAAAATCTTTTTCCCTTTTTAAAATGAGAACCCCACTTTTTCATTAATAGGGTTTTCAGTCCCTGAGACCAGGATACAGTCCACCTAGCAGAGCTGATGTTGCAGGGAAAATGCTGGATCAAGTGTATGAAAAGAGAAAAAGGAGCAAAAGGGCCCAAAAAACTTGAGGGGGAAAATTTTTTTAACCTTAAAAAATTGAGGGGGGGAGTAATGTCCACAAGATTATTGGGATGTGCTTGTATAAAAACGAAAAGTTGAGTCCTTTCCCTTTCACAAACAACTGATAAATTTAGGAAAGACCACACAAGAAAATTTCAAAAGATGGCAGTAAAAGCTTTTAACGAAAAAAGTGAAAAAAATTTTAAAAGGGCTTTTGCACGCCCGTTTGGGGACTGACAATGCTGAAAAAGTATCCAAGGGTTTAGAAGAGATTTTGAAGAGAAGGAGGGAATACCCAAAACTTTCTTTTTTTAAAATATGGGGTTTCATGCTCTTTTTCTGCAAACCCCTTTTGCCAAAAAACCCTTTAAATTTTTTCCAAAAAAATAAAGGCTAATTTTTTTGAAATTGCTAAATTTCTTCCTAATAATCAAATTTTTCTGCACCGCTTTGAAAAGGGTTTGGGGGGGAAACCCAAGGTAAAAGCTCCCCCCAAGTTTTTTAGTTGGGAAAATCGTGGGGGGGAAATGTTTTTTAGCAGTATATTAAAAAAATGGGCCCATTCTAATGACACTTTGTGAAGAAAATCGAGATAAAAAAGATGGCAAACCCCGTCACGGCCCAAAAACCTCAACATTGGGCCCCTTTAAAGGGAAAGTTGAACAATTTGCTGACTTCCTGAAAACCCCTCTCTCAACTTTAAACAAAAAAAACAGAAAAATAGCTGTTTTTATTGCGGATGCTTTTTTAAAATTTTGGAAAGGGAAAGAGGGGAACAACCTTAAAAAACAGAACACACCCGGGAAAAGAATTTTAAAATTTCAAGCAGAAAAAAAACCGAATGGGGCAAGCACCCGCTCCAAACCATTTTTTGGCAAAAAATTTTTCAAAATCCAATAACAGGGTCAAAAAATAAGTGCTGGGAAGAGGGGGTTAGGGTATGACAAGGGTATCCCGGGAATTTTCCATCTTTTAAAGGGAAATTTTAATAAAATTCAGAAGGGTAAGGGGGGGAAACCCTTAAAAAAAATATATGTTTGCTGAAGTTTTTTTTAAAGGGAAGGGGCACACCAGTAAAAATGGGTGGGGAAATCCTTAAAACGCTTTGGGGTTTAGAGACCCCGTTTTAAGTTAATGATTTCACTTTTTAAAAAAGCAGTAGCTTCTTCTGAAAGGGGTTTAAAGAATATTTCTTTCCCTTTGGGGCTCATTCATTCCCAAATTTTCAGAAATTTGGGGTTGGGGGGCCCAATAAAGCGGGGAAAAAATTGTTTTTTTTTTTTCCGATTATGAATAGGGAAAAAAAGGGAAAAAGATGAAAGTTTATGGGTGATGGGTTATGAAGGGTTGGGGGACTTAAAATAAACTACAGGGGACAGCCCGGGGCCCGTTTGTTTTTTAAGTTTTTCATGTGTCGGCCCGGGCTGACAGTCTAAGTTTCTTAATATAAAATATATTTTGTTTTAAACCAAATTGTTAAACCCCCCAAAATGGATGTTTGTTTTTAAACAAATAACTTAAAGCTGTAATGTTGTTATTGGGTTTTAAATTTTTAATTTTTTTTAAATTTTTTATTAAGGTCAGGAAATTTTTTTCTCCCCTTTCCCAAATTTTTTTAAAAAAAACAGGGGGTGTCCAAATATAAAATTTTTTTTTTAAAAAAAAAACCCCAATTTAAACCTGGGGGGAGAAAAAAAATATAAAAATAATTTTTAAAAATTTTTCATCTACTTTCATTTTAAATAGCAAGGAAATGTTTTTTTTTAAAAACCCCTTTATTTAAATCAAGCCTTACTGGGCTACTGAAATTTAAATTCCCTGATTTAAATCGTTAGATTTAAATCAAAACCCACCTTGCCCAACAGTGAATTTTAAACCTTTTTGGCCCCCCCCAGTGGATTTTAAATTTTTTCGTGGGGGCCCCCAGTGTAGTTGGGTTCTTGGGAGGCCCCCTATTTGGGAAAAAATTCAGTGGGGTTGATTCTTGGGGCCCACCATTTTGGGGGGGATTCTTAGTGCCCAACCCTGTGAAATTTTGGGTTCCCGGGGGCCCCCCAGTGGATTGTTTTCTTGGGAGCCACCGGGGGGATGATTTTTGGGGGCCCCCAGTGGAGTTGTTTTTTTGGAGGGCCCCATTGGAAAATGATCTTGGGGCCACCCCGTGGAGTTTTATTCTTGGGGGCCCACCATGGGGGATGATTCTTGGGGTTCCCCCCAGGGGGAAAATTGGAAATTTTTTGGGGTCAACCCGTGGATTTAAATTCTTCGGGTCCACCAGTGGAGTTGATTCTTGGGGCCACCAGTGGAGTTGATTCTTGGGAGCACCAGTGGAGATGATTCTTGGGGCCCACCAGTGAAGCTGATTCTTGGGGCCACCAGTGGAGTTGATTCTTGGGGCCACCAGTGAAGCGGATTCTTGAGACCCACCAGTGGAGTTAATTCTTGGGGCCACCAGTGGAATTGATTTTTGAGACCCTCCAGTGGAGTTGATTCTTGCAGTCCACTAGTAGAGATGATTCTTGAGGCCCACCAGTGGAGATGATTCTTGAGGCCACCAGTGGAGATGATTCTTGAAGCCCACCAGTTAATTCTTGGGGCCAACCCTATAGTTAATGTACATGACTCTTCCTTTCTGTCTCTTGCACTTTGCCTCTCTTTTTTTACTGTTCTCCAGAACAGCATCCCCAGTCCACCCTGCACAGGGTCCCACCATAGGTTTTCCCTACCCTTGTGTGGGTCAGTCTGGGCCTGCCACCAGCCACCTGGCCCAGGGATTTTCAACAACTATAAACAGCACAATAAACCAGTCTGTGAAATCATTATGCACATTTGAGGGTCCTATAAAGGAAACATTCTTGAAATGTGACTGCGCCCCCATGGGGGGTGGGCTATGTCACCATGGAGCTCTATTGGATGATATTGGCTGCTAATTAGTATTTGTTCTCTATTGGTATCTGTGTGACTCTATGATGAACAAGCGCGGAGATGAGTCATTGTTGCTTTGTGAATCAGAATTGCAACAAAACAATAGCACAGATATAACAATGAATTCATCTTCATAAGTGAGAGAAGCCAAATGTTGTTTGGGTGTTATCCTCCTATTAAAGGATAAGTGCACCCAGATTGTAATGCATTTAATTAGCAGGAGTTCAGAGGTTCCAGATCTTCAATATCCAAACTATTAAGGCAGGGTCACAGAAACCCAGAACCCGCCAACCCTGGCTACTATGACTCGAAGCAAAAACATACTGTGGCCCTAAGAAAGCCATTGTCCTAGTGTCTTAGATCTATCCATATCCTGTATTAATGTGATATTTGAATGTTTTGTCTATGTGTAATATAACTTTGTCCTTTTTCTAGGGTACCAATGTAAGCACCAGTGTCAGGGGTGGGGTGCACAAAGGACTAATTTCAAGGGCACACAATAAGGAGGGCAAAGAATTAGATCCCACTGCCAACCTCAGTTATGGGCCAGGGCAATGGGAAATACATTACGTGGAAATCCCTAAAGAAACATTTATGCTATCTATCTTACATGAAAAAACTTTAGGATTCTCAGTTCACATATTTTGATCAAAAGATGTTTAAGCTGCCCACGACTTTCAACGTGATCTCAAATAGGGCAGTCCTATCCTATCTTTACCTCTCAATAGAGCCACATCCAGGCCTCTCACTGGGTCCAACGACCTCCTTTATCCAGAGAAAAAAAAAAAAAACCTACTTGCAAGCTCCCCTTTTTATACACCCTGTGAGGGGGGCATTGCAGAAATTCAAAATGGAGGCACCCTTTCCTCCCCCATAAGGTTAAAATCAAAAAATTTCCCAAATTAACGTAGGTTTGCACAAAAAACATCTCTGAAAAAACAATACAAACCGGGTGCCCCCTGGCCGGGCTGCGGACACATATATATATATATATATAATGTACACACGCATCCACTGCCAGGGGACACTACTGAAAAAGGGAAATACTTTATTTGGAAATCCCTAAAGAAGCATTTATGCTTTTCATACATGAAAAAACTTTGAGATTCTCAGTTCACATAATTTCTCACTGGGTCCATTCTCACAGGCTGTCATAAGAAGTGCAGCTTGCAGGGTGTTTTTTTTTATTTTTTTCTCTCGGAAAAAGGGGGGGTCGGCTGTCCAGTGAGGGGTGGAGGGTGGCTCTATTGAGAGGTAAAAGAAAATGTAGGACGCCCTATTTGGATCAGTTGAAAGTGGGTGGGCAGCTTAAACATCTTTTGATCAAATTATGTGAACCGAGAATCTCAACGTTTTTTCAAGGGAAATGGGAAATCACACGCAAAGGGGTCTCTAGGGCACTATCCATCTCGGACAAACACTCAGCCCCCACCTCCTTATGTGCAGCTTGGGGGTGACCAGGGATACGCTACGCAACTACTGCTCACACTCGGCTCTCACATGGTCTACACTAGGAGCACCACACATACCCCCACACGCCCAACAACCACGCCCAACCACACGCCCAAAACAGATACACTGCCGGATATCCATGTCATTTTATGTGGCCTTCGAGAGCTTAGACACAGCGAGCAGGGGTGGACAAGGTTGGGAAGCAAAAGGACCAACTCTCCCCAGAGGACATAACCTGCACTTGGCATAGACCACAGTGCCGGCATGATGAGCGGTCACCATCTTGGATTCGGAGCACCAATTTACAGGTGGTGGCATAACCAGGGGTGCCAATAGTGCAGTACAGGCAGTACTCCTGTCAGGGGTCCTAATCAAAGAGGGGCCCACTGATATGTTAAAAAATAGGAACTGGTAATGGTGGAGCACCCCATGTGAATTGGGTGTATGGGGCCCTGAAACGGTTAGTAGATGACTGATGGCAGCCCAGGGCATAGCTCTGACAGCCAGGGGCATAACAAGAGTTCACTGTTCCCCATATCAAAATGACAAGGGCCCACACCACCTAATACGAGGAAGGTGAAACAGCATAAGAACCAATCATTAGAGAGATATCAACATTTATCAGAGAACCTACATTGTAATGTGTCAGAAAGCCACCAACCTGTTATTCCCTATAAAACATGCAATATTCTTGCACCTGAGTTGGCCCTTCAACTTTAGGCCCCCATAACACTTGCTATGGCTATAGTTATACCCGTGCTGACAGTTCTACCCAGGTATTCTTGCCATCTAAGGTAGGACGTTTAGTGCTAAAAAGGTGAAAGAGGCTATTATACATTATATATTATTATTTTAACTTTATAGAAGAGCTTGGACTGTACTGACCATGTGGCACACCACCAGTGTCAGGCTGGGATGCTTAGGGCCCTCAAGTTGATTTTAGGGGCCCATGAGCTGAGCTGTTTCTGGATCACCGGTGGAGTATATTTTGAGGGCCCATCCTACAGTTCCTGTAAATGACTGTACTGACCATGTGGCACACCACCAGTTTCGGACTGGGATGCATAGGGCCCTTGAGTTGATTTTAGGGGCCCACGAGTTGAGTTGTTTCTGGGCCCAACTGTGGAGTATATTTTGATGGCCCACCCTACAGCTCCCGTAAATGACTGTACAGGCCTACTGTACTCTGCCCCAAATGCGGGTGGATGCCTAGGGCCCTTGAGTTAATTTTAGGGGCCCACAAGTTTAGTTTTTGCTGGGCCCAATGGTGGAGAATATTTTGATGGCCCACCCTACAGCTCCCATAAATGAGTGTACAGACCTCCTATGCTCTGCCACTTGCTCATTGACTCCGGTTCTCCGCCATTCTGCCTCTCCCAAGGATACATATCCAGTTAAAAAAAAAAACTCAAGGACTGCTATGCTCAGGGGCCCATTGGGGGTTTCCATGTTCTCCTATGGGCCACTCCGAGCCTGCACATCATGGTACCTCTGAGGGCCATAATAATGCTGATGTGGCCCTCAGTGAAAATGAGTCTAACACCACTGGGCTTGAGGAACCAGCCTGAGGCCTATAAGAGCAAATGGCAGGTCTGGAAACTAGTAGCTCTCTGCTCCACCATAGTGGTACTTAATGGGTTTACCAACAAAAAAAATCCCGGGCATGTGCTCTGGATGTCTGGGATAGCCTTGGCCACAGCAACCTGGGAACTGGCCATGCACTGGGCATCTGTAAAATGGGGTAGATGTCCAGTCTAGGCCTGGCTACAGCTCCGTTGGTGTCTTTTCCTGCACAAAGGGGCATCAGCCACCAGCTTTGTACAGAAACTTCAGTGAAACTCATTATAAGTAAATAGTGCCGGGCCGGCTCCAGCTTGTACATCCAGGTGGCCAGGGTCCCACTGTGCAAAAATCAAGGGGCAGAAGTGCTTTATTTTTTAGAATCTCAGAGGTCAGACCCCTATCAATCATGATGTATCCCAACAAGGTCAAAGTCATTTCTGTTGGTCACATTCCCCAACCATATAATGAAACAACATTAAGAAAAATATATATCTGGAAATTTCCAAAAATATAATAAACTTCAGTAAAAAAATAGTATAAATCTTTTATAATTTAAGGTTAAAACTATTTGCAAAAAAATTAAATTTACAACAACAAAAAAAATGAGCATGGTCTCACCTGTAATTACTTTTGTAGATTCCTAGGCAGCGGCTCCCCCGGGTGCACGAACACCGTGTGAGTCCACAAGATGCAAAATGAAAGAAGACCGTTCCTTTAATGCAAACGAATGATGTCCCTTCCAAACACGGTGACTTTTATACAACAGACCAGAGAAACAACTGACTCCTATATTGAGACTTTGATAAGTTGTAATGAGGAACTGAAGTTTTGCAAAATTCAAATGATCCAAATAACAAAAGGGAAAAATTTTTTTTGGAAAAGGGTTTTTTTGGGGGGTTTTTTTTTGGGGGGTTTTTTTTAAAAAAAAAAAAAATTTTTTTCCCGGGGTTTTTTTTGGGGGGGGGGGGGGTTTAAAATTTGGGGCCCTTTTTAAACCGGAAAATTTTTTTGGAAAAAAAAAACCCCCAAAAATTTCAAAAAAAAGGGGTTTAATTTGGGGGGGCCCCCTTTTGGGGTTTTTTAAAAAAAGGGGGAAAATTTTTTTAAAAAAGGGGCAGAAAAAAGGGAAAAAAAAAGGGGTTTTTTTTTTTCCCCCCCAAATAAAAAAAAAAAAAAATTTTTTTCCAAAAAAAAAAAAAAAAAATTTTTTTTTTAAAAAATTTTTAAAAAAAAATTTTTTTAAAAAAAAGGGCCTGGGGGGGGTTTTTGGGTTTTTGGGGCCCCTTTTTTTAAAAAGGGGGGAAAAAAAAAAGGGGGAAAAAAAGGGGGGGGGGGGGGGGGGGGTTTTTTGGGGAAAAAATTTTTCCAAAAAAAAAGGGAATTTTTAAAAAAAAACCCCCTTTTTTAAAGGGGCCCGGGGGGGGCGGGGGGGTTTTAAATTTTAAATTTTTAAAAAAAATTTTTAAAGGGTTTTTTTTAAATTTTTTTTTTTCCCTTTTTAAAAAAAAAAGGGGAAAAAAAAAAAGGATTTTTAAAAAAAAAAAAGGGGTTTGGGCCCCCCTTTTAAAAGGGGGCCGAAAACCTTTAAAAAAAAGGGGAAAAAAAAATTTTTTAAAAATTTTTAAAAAAAAAATTTTAAAAAAATTGGGAAAAAGGGGGGGAAAAAAAAAAATTTGGAAAAAAGGAAGGGGGGGAAAAAAAAAGGGGGGCAAAAAAAGGGGGTTTTAAAATTTTTTTTTTTTAAAAAAAAAAAAAAAAGGGGTTTTTGGGGGTTTTAAAGGGAAATTTTGGGGAAAAAAAAAAGGGGGAAAAAAAAAAAAAAAAGGGGGTTTTTAAAAAAAAAGGGGGGTTTTTTTTTAAAAAAAAATTTGGGGGAAAAAAAAAAAAATAAATTTTTTTTTAAAAAAAAAAATTTATTTTAAAAATTTTTAAAAAGGGGGGGAAAAAAAATTTTGAAAAAAAAAAATTTAAAAAAAGGGTTTTTTTAAAAAAAAAAAAGGGAAAAAAAGGGGGAAAAGGGGAAAAAAGGAAAAAAATTAAAAAAGGGGGGGGGGAAAATAAAAATTTGGGAAAATAAAAAAGGGGGGTTTTAAAAAAATTTTTTTTGGGGGAAAAAAGGGGTTTTTCCAAAAAAAAAAAAAAAAAATTTTTTTTTCCTTTTAAAAAAAAAAAATTTCCCCCCTTTAAAAAAAAAAGTTTAAAATTTTTTTAAAAAAAAAGGGGGGGGGGGAAAAAAAAAAAAAAAAAAAGGAAAATTTTTTTTTTAAAAAAAAAAAGATAGATTTTTTTTGGGGGGGGATAAAAAAAAAAAGATAAAAGATTTTTTGGGGTTTTTAAAAAAAAAAATTTTTTGGGGAAGGAAAAAAAAATTTTTAAAAAAAAAAAAAAAAAGATAGACAAAAAGAGAAAGAAAAAAAAAAAAATTTTTAAAAAAAAGAAAAAAAAAAATTTTTTTTTGGAAAAAAAAAAAAAAGGGATAGATAGATAAAAAAATTTTAAAAAAAACCCCCCCCGGGGGCCCCCAGTCTGGGGGTCTGTCCATGCCCCTTTGGCCCCCTTTTTCCTGTTTTTTCCCCCTTTTAGCTGTGTGTTTTTCCTATCAACCCGTCCCGGGGACTTGGGGCCACGCAAGCGCTGCGATTTAAAGGGCCATTGTGCATCAATACATCTTTCAGTAGCCAATCGTCTCTGAACATGGGGCTTTTAGGGACACCTCCCCCATCAATCCTTGCCCAGTTGATGGTGTCGTTGCAAATCTCTCCTGCTACGTCCCCGTCTCTGCCTTGCTCGCCACCTGCCCTGGCCTATTACTCTTGTCTTATCATCCTGTACCAGTCTTGTCTGATTAAGGATTCCAGCGGCTCAGCACTCCTGGGTCTTCCCTTTTTTTGATTTTTTTGTTTATTTAAAGTTAAATTTTCTGTTGGGGAAAGGGCTGGACTTTAAAGGGCTGTCACACCTGAACTCTTCTTCTGGAAGCCATGCTGTTGTGATGGATGCAGTAGGTAGTTTAGTATTGTCTTACTGAAATATGCAAGGCCTTCCCTGAAAGAGGCATTGTCTGGATGGGAGGATATGTTGTTCTGAGACCTCGATTTACTACTCAGTATTGATAGCCCATTTCACGAAAAGTGGGAAACTGCCCAGCCCTAGGCCCCTAATGCAAACCCCAAACTGGTGCGTAATTTAAACCCGGTGGATGGTCCCCGGAAACCAAGGTTTCCATTTAAAAAAAAAAAAAAAAATTTTATTTTTTTTTTTTTTTTTTCTGACTACAGAATAGTTTTTCCCTTTTTTGTCCAATTTTTTTTATTAGTTTTGGGCCCAAAGGGAAAACTGCTGCATTTCCGGGGGTTTGTTCTATATGGCTTCTTCTTTGTATGATAGAAATTCAATGGAACCATGCTCCCAGACACTGATATCTGAGAGTATTTTTGAGCCCATTTTTTTTTTTCGGCATTTTGCTGACGAAAAAACATGGGCCCGTTTGAAATGGGCCAAATACCACCTTTAAAGGGCCCATAGTCGAACAAACAAAATTGACTGTCGGGGGTTTTTCCCCGTGTTTCACAGATTTTTTGCGATTCTCTTTTAAACATGTAATGTTGAGTTGGGGCTGTAGATGGGGAAGATATTTAACGTCTTTATAATTTTACATTGAGCAACTTTTCCTGAAATTGTTCCATAATTTGTATGCACAGTTTTTCCCAGACTAGTGAACTTCTGACCATCTCTGCTTCTGAGAGACTCTGCCTCTCTAATATGTTCTTTTTATACACAATCACGTGACTTACTAATCATGTGACCTTCCAGCTGATTATTACCACTTACTTTTCCAGTCTTTTGTTAACCTTAACTGTTGTTCCCAACACTTTTTAAATCAGATAATTTTTTAAATGAAATTAAAAAAGGTCTTTGACCTTCTTATTTGTTTTCAAATATTATTTTAAGAGATTTCTAAATCATTGCATTCCTGTTTTTTTTTGCATTTCACACAACGTCCCATCTTTGAGTTGAAGCCGTACATAAAAAACAATATTTTTGTGAACTGCTTACATAGCTTGGCCGAAAAAAAACTGTGATTTTTTTTTTTGTTCTTTGTGGCACAACTGCTGAATATTCTGTTTTGGAAGGAAACCCTCGCGCCCATGTCATCTCATAAGAAAGCCACAATGTGCAAGCGCCACATCCTTTGCTACAGACACGGGTTAACACTTTGCAATTTATAGCAACGAGTGGTGAACACAATCAACACCGTGCACCCAGGAACGTGTATATTATCACAATGTTACTGTTGCACAGCAGAAGTGGATCCTCTGTGCAAACCATGAGTTAGTCATAAAGTAAACACCCTTAGGCTATGTCTACACGGCTGATGTCATCTATATTTTAACATCGCCATATGTGGTGCATAAAAACACACGGTTGGTTTTCAGATTTCGGCCGGCCCAATACATAGAAGTCTACTAGAATCCACCGGAAGATACAACATGTTCTATATTCCGACGGAATCCGACGGTTTAGAACTTCAACAATAGAAAATCAGTGCAGCGTAGACTACAACTCAGATTTTCTATTATGGTCTATGGGGCACTGGTTACAGTAGGATTTTCTATTGCGGTCTATGGGGCACTGGTTACAGTTGGATTTTCGATTGGGGTCTATGGGGCACTGGTTACAGATGGATTTTCTATTGCTGTCTATGGGGCACTGGTGACAGTCGGATTTTCAATTGCGGTCTATGGGGCACTGGTTACAGTTGGATATTCTATTGCCGGGCTATGGGGCACTGGTTACAGTCAGATTTTCTATTGCGTCTATGGGGCATGGTTCAGTCGGTTTTTATTTGCTGTCTATGGGACACTGGTTACAGTCAGATTTTCTATTGCTGGGCTATGGGGCATGGGTTTCAGTCAGATTTTCTATTGCGGTCTATGGGGGCTGGTTACAGTCGATTTTCTATTGCTGTCTATGGGGCACTGGTTACAGTTGGATATTCTATTGCCCTCTATGGGGCATGGTTACAGTTTAGATTTTCTTTTTGTCGTTATGGGGCATGGTTACAGTCAGATTTTCTATTGCGGTTCTATGGGGCACTGGTTACAGTCAGACTTTCTATTGCCATCTATGGGCACTGGTTACGTCAGATTTTCTATTGTCGTTATGGGGACTGTTTACAGTCAGATTTTCTATTGCGGTCATGGGGCACTGGTTACTGTCAGATTTTCTATTGTGGTCTATGGGCGGTGGAACAGTTCGGATTTTCTATTGGGTCTATGGGGCACTGGTTCAGTCAGATTTTCTATTGTGTCTATGGGGCACTGTTACAGTCAGATTTTTATTGAGGTCTATGGGGCACTGGTTACAGTCAGATTTTCTATTGTCGTCTTTTGGGGCATGGTTACAGTCGGATTTTCTTATTGGGTCTATGCGGCATGGTTACAGTCAGATTTTCTATTGAGGTCTATGGAGCACTGGTTACAGTCAGATTTTCTTTATTGGGTTCTATGGGGCATGGTTACAGTCGGATTTTCTATTGATCTATGGGGCACTGGTTACAGTCGATTTCTATTGAGGTTATGGGGCAATGGTTAAGTTTTTAGATTTTTCTTTTGTTCTTATGGGGCAATTTGGTTACAGTGATTTTCTATTAGGTCTATGGGCATGGTTACAGTCAGATTTCTTTGAGGTCTATGGGGCACTGGTTTCAGTCGTATTTTCTATTGCGGTCTATGGGGCACTGGTTACGTCGGATTTTCTATTGGGTCTATGGGGCACTGGTTACAGTCAGATTTTCTATTTAGGTCTATGGGGCATGGTTACAGTCGATTTTCTATTGTGGCTATGGGGCATGGTACAGTCGGATTTCTTTTGGGTTATGGGCACTGGTTACAGTCAGATTTTCTATTGAGGTCTTGGGGGGATGGTTACAGTTGGGTTTTTATTGGGTCTTGGGGCACTGGTTCAGTCGATTCTCTATTGGGTTTTATGGAGCAGGGTTACGTAGATTTTTAAAAACTGAATTGGTTAGAATCTGAGAGAAAGTGTAGGCGGCCCTTAAAGGTAACCCCAGTTGCAGTTTGGTAATGAATTTCAAGGAGGAATAACAGAGGAACTACACAACATAGAGATCTGAGGAAAGATGCTCCAGGATTGTCATTTCATGGGGAACACAAGGATTTGCTAAAAAACAACATTGGGAAAAAGCTTTTTAATTGCTTTAGGGGGCAGATGGACCCCAAAAAGGGGGGTGCCCAGAGGGGAAGGTGGGTTGGGGGGATCCTGAACACCCCCACAACTGCTTTGTATGGGGTTTGCCCCCCTTTAACTTAAATGCATTTTTAAAAACTATAAAGTATAAAAAGGAGCTGTTACATGAAAACTATTAATTTTTAAAAATTTTTTGCTACTTTTTTAAAGGATTTTTATTTGTTTATATATATTTTCAATCCCATTAGGCCGTGTTCACACGGCTTATTAGGCGGATTTGTGGCCCTTTTTGAGGCACAAATCGCCTGAAAAGGGGCGGGCGCGGGGCGGGGCCGGAGCGGGCGGGGGGCGCGCTCCCCGGCCCCCTAGGGCAATGCATTTTTACGGGTGTCCGCGCCGTAAATAATGTGATGTACTTTTTCCCGCGGGGATTTGCCGACGGGGGGAGGCGCGGTTTCAATGTTTTCCCATGAGGAGTGGATTCCCTAATGACTCCGACGGATTTGGGCCGTACTGAAGCGAATCCGGCGCGGATTTCGGCGCCAAAAACCCCGGGGAAAAAAAAAGCCGTGTGAACGTGGCCTTAAACTGCTCTACAACAAGAGAGAGGATTCCCAAGTATGCAATGAGGTCACTAGTGCATGCGTCCAGGTTTAGGCAGGAAAAACAGACCCAATGATCAATCTATTTAGCTTTCGGGCCACAGGGTGTGAGGGGAGGGACTGAAATTTAGGCCGTGTCACACGGCTTTTTTTTTTTCTGCCGGATTGGCGCCGTACTCCCCCGCGATTTGTGCTTCAGTAACGCGCCAATCCGCGGCAGCAATTACGTAATCCACTGCCTCATAGAGAGGAACAGTTGATTCCGTCGCTCCTCCCACTTGGGCCCGAATCCGCTGCGGGGGGAAGAAAAGTGACAGCACATTATTACGGCCACGCAGTAGATAATGCATTGTTATGGGGCCGGCGGGCTGCCCCCCGCCGGCTCCTGCCCCGCCTGCGCCCGCCCCTTATTCACGCCGGAATTGCGAGCGCAACCCGGCTCGCAAATCGGCGTGGAATAAGCCGTGTGAACGGGGCCTTAAAAAGAGTCATAATAATAATAATAATAAATTAGGGATTTATCTCTTACACTGCACTTATTCACATCTCACAATACACACCCTGATGGGGCATATTTAGGAGAGCTGTGAGATCAAGGACGTAGCTATAGGGGGTGCAGCGGTCGCTACCGGGCCCTGCAGCCTGAGGGGGCCCAAAAGCCTCCTGCCACACAAGGAGACACCAGCATGTAAAAAGAAGCAGGGTAACTGGGAGCCCATTTGACTTTTTGCACTAGGGTCCAAGAGCTTGAAGTTACACCTTTATGTGAGATTTGCTGAAGCATGCACCCTGCTGACATCAAAGTAGCCATTGTGTAAAAAAAAGGGTCCCGTAGGATGATCTTACACAGAGGTCCAAGGTCAGGGTTGATACAATAGGGATCCCATGTATCACACACTCCACATGTTACCATGTGCGCAGCCAATTCACATTATTATGACCACTTCTCATGTGCAGGCATTTATAGTAGCTGTGAGATGAGCCCCAAGAATGAGCATCACTGGCGGGCCCCCAAGAATCGACTGCACTGGTGGGTCCCTGGCACCCCTGTCCGACACTGGCCACAGGCCTAAGAAGGCTTCCATAGCTGCCATGCTAATACTGCATCTATATCCTGCAGGTACAGAATAGGGCTTATGGAGACTATGATGCCCCCAATAACCGGAGACTCCTCACCTGGTGTTATAATAGTCACCGGGTCCTTATCGTCACCGGCCATGAGGCCACGTCTCTCCTGCTCTTCTATGTAGCCATTATGGTGTCAGGAAGAAGGGATGAACCTTTCATATCTCATCCTGATTTGGATTGTGTGGGATCGGGTGACAACCTCTTGTCAATGACTGAACCACCTTAAGCTGCTGCGTCTCCATTGTCGGGAGCTGCTTCTATATATGTTAGAAGGAAACCAGACCGCGCTGCCATAATGTTGTCCTGTGGCCTCAAACATCACTCAGATGCCCCAAAGGTAAAGACGCCCCCCCCCCCCCTTGTCAGATAGATGCCACATCCTGATATAGACTCATTGTTGGTCTGTTCATAGAACTTCCAGGTAAAGAGGTTTTACTAGGATATAGCTATAGCGACCTGAGGAGCTGATGCAGCCCATACAAGAGGGGATATCTAGGAATAGGTAGGACACTGTATATGGACACATATTGCAAAGTGACTTGTTTTTGCAAGACCTTTAATGGGGTTGTCTCACTACAAGGATTAATAATTTAGAATACGTAAAACTTGCAAAAACAAGTCTTTTGAAATATTTCCCCAAAACAGTGCCCTTACCTTTATGGTTTCCTTTGTTTTGGGGCATCAGCCTTAGGTTCTTTGTACAGCCCCTTTTGATCTTTTTTGATAGGCTCCGGCACTGATTGTTTTAAAGCACAACGGCTTCTACGCCCTGTAAAGCCAGTAAACATCCCCCTGAATTAAAAGAAAAAACCAAGAAAACAGGATGAGGTAGTAATCAAGGGTTAACAACCCCTTTATCATAAAAAGCAGCGATCCCTGTAGTCTAATCAGTTACATAAGTTCCTAGAATACGTTATATTTTAACTCCTCTTCATTTCCAGAACTCTGCTTGGTGTCAGATAATGGAAACACTCTAGTTTTAATCCAGAAGCTGAAACATGGTAGATACATAATGAGGCACATTAATCAAGGCAGTTGTGCTAGAATTCTGCCACAATTTGCACCAAAAATAATGCTGTCCTTGCTCTACGACACATTTAGCATGTGGTATATACAGTTACTAAACACTTCTGCGCCTCATCCGTCGAAAGGGAACGCACCATCGGTAAAAGGGCGTGGCTTCATGTGAAAAGGGGCGTGGCTTCTTGTATGTAGCATAAAAGTAAACAAACTTACAAATGGTATAAAGCTAAACTACACAGTTTTAACCTGCGCCACATTTATGAACACTGATACATGTACTGCAGTGTAAGGGTGTGTTCACACGGGCACATTGTGGCGCGCATTTCGCATCGTATTTGCATTCTAATATGGGCGAGATGTGTGTCGAAATTACGGTAATGAGAACTATGGATTACGCCTCATCTCCCCGATCATATTGTATGCCCTGAGAGATAAGTGACATGTTAATTATTCGCGGTGCTAGCGAGTAATTCATGTCGATGGGGCCAGCGGGCTGCCCCCCCCCCTCCTCCTGCCACCAACGCCGCAGTATATCATGTGAACATACCCTAAGGCCCTGTTCACACGACTGATTTGAACGAGGTTATGGCCGCAGGTTCCGCCGCGGTTTCCGCGGCCAAAACCACGTCCAAATCACGCCCACTTTATGAACATGGTGTCATGTCAGAGGAGGTGTAGTGGGCCCTGACTGCCACCCAGCCCACTGTCCTTGCCTACTTGGCGTGCTGCCCTAGGAGGCATACCCCAACTGGACGACAGCCCCTACGCTGCTAAGTGCAGGGCCGTCAGGGAAACTCAAATTCCAACAGTCCAGGTCAGTCACAGTACGGGTTCGTGTATGCCAAGAAACGTAAGCCAAAAGAATAGTCAAAAAGCAAGCCGGGGTCCAAACACGGTCAGGAGCGCAGTACAAAGTCGGAGGCAAAGGCGAGGTCAGGAAGCGAGAAGAGGTCAGGAGAGCAAATACCAGCACGAACCATAGGAAGTAGCAAGGGGAAACCTTTCTCAGGCAAAGACTAAGAGAAATGAGGAGTTTTTAAATGAGGAACCCAAATCCACCCAGCAGATGATTGGTGCGGCCTCCGGGCCCTCCTATTGGCCAGTGCGACACACCCTCTGACTTGATTAGGAGCTGAGCTGTCACTCCTAAGCTCATCAGCCCGGCCTCTCCCTGGGTGTGTTGACTGACTAGAGGGATTAACCCCTACCGTGCCTTGCTGCTTCACGGCGGAAACGTGACACATGGTTTCCTATTGGAAACCGCATTAATATTCACATGCCGCGGGTTTGGCTGTGGCTTTGGGGCCACGGCCTTGCCGTGCGTGTTTGAGAACTCTCCTGTCAATTCTTGACAGGGAGTCCTCAGCGCGGTGGCCGTGTGGCTAGTGCGTGGCTGGCAGCGCGGTTTTCCCCCTGCCTACTACTTTGCATGGGTGCAAACACTCGCTACAAGCCGCGCCCCAAACCACGTACCACTTGCACCGCGACCACCCCCGCCCCACAAACCCGCTTTGGGAGACGTGAGTTTGAGGCCAAATCCGTCGTGTGAACATGCCCTAACACTGTCTGGCCTAACTTAAAAATGTCTTACAGTTAGGGCGCGTCCCTACAGCAATGGACAAATACCGGTCGCTTTATCCGACCGGTATTTGTCCGGTTTGTGTGCAGTGCACACGGCCGCGCGAGGGGGGGGGGGGGTTCTGCGATGAGACCTCCCCCTTCACATTCACATGCACAGATTCTGTCCGAGAACTGGATGGAAGATTCTGCATGTAGAATGCGTTGCGGGCGGCCCGCAGGTGGAAAAACCGCTGGGCGGAAAACCTGTGCTGTGGGGATTGCTGCACGGGTTTTCCATAGAGCACCATAGTGCATGTTTTCGGCCGGTTTTCGAGGCTGCAAAAAAGAAAAAACC
>JAODAL010049824.1:0-27872 GCA_025379985.1 Phyllomedusa bahiana | reverse complement strand
TAACAGATGGCTGAGGGGCAGCACTGGCTCTCACCTTGGGGCAATCAGGAGAGCCTAAAATTTCTCAAAAAAAAATCTAAATTTTAAAAAAGGTGATTTCTGTGAGGTTAAGTAGTGCAAAAGGGCTCCAGGCTGGACACAAATTGAAAAAAATTTGAGGCTTAAAATTTTCTGGGGCTGGAGTCACTATGGGGTTGCATCATTTGATCTCCAGGGGAGTCTGTCCCTAATCAATGAAGAAAGGATTTGGAGGAAAATGAAAACCATTGAATTGATTGGCTGAATCAGTCTCAGAAGCCAGGAGGCAAATGTCTTCTCAACTTAGAAGTGGTTTTGGGGATGATTAAGACATTTGTATTAGGTATGGGGTGTGCGGACGAATTAACACATCTACACGTGTAAAAAATACCTTTAAAAACTGCAGGGAGGGGTGTATGTTGTATGTTATCACACTTGGAAAAAAAAGCATAATGGTAATAATTTAAAACTATAAATAAAACTTCCCTAATAAAATCTGTAAACCTATGTCGGTTACAAAAAAATATACTACATGAGAGTCAACTGTACAAAATAGCATAGTGCCACTTGTGATCTGTGGGTCAAACAGGTTTAGGGGTCATGCTGTGGCCCAGGACAGGGATAGTCTATGTCCAGTGAAACTAAAATGGTGGTTGAAAGACTGCTTTTTCCGGCACTTTTTAAATGTGGGGGTCATGCAGGTTTGGGGCTCATGCTGTGGCCCAGGACAGGTATAGTCAATGTCCAGTTCAACTAAAAATGGTGGTTGAAAGACTCCTATTTCCGGCACTTTTTAATCTGTGGGTCAGACAGGTTAATGGTCATACTGCGGTCCAGGACAGGTATAGTCAATGTCCAGTTCAACTTAAATGGTGGTTCAAAAACTCCTTTTTCCGGCACTTTTTAATTTGGGGGTCAGATAGGTTTAAGGTTCATGCTGCATTCCAGGACAGGGATAGTCAATGTCCAGTTCAACTAAAATGGTGGTTGAAAGACTCCTTTTCCCAGTACTTTTTAATCTGTGGGTCAGACAGGTTTAATGGTCGTACTGCGGTAAAGGACAGTTTATAGTTAATGTCCAGTTCAACTAAAATGGTGGTTGAAAGACTCCTTTTTCCGGCACTTTTTAATCTGGGGTCATACAGGTTTGGGGCTAATGCTGTGGCCCAGGACAGGTATAGTCAATGTCCAGTTCAAATAAAATGATGGTTCAAATCATACTGCCTTCTGGCACTTTTTAATTTGTGGGTCATGCAGGTTTAAGGGTCATGCTGTGGTGCAAGACAGGGATAGTGAATGGTCTGTGATTTTTTTCTGTGGCTTTTATAACCTAATTGTCTTGCCTAAGATGTATACGTATACAGTTTGCTGTTGTGATGTTAATTCCAGCTTCTCCATCCCTGTTTGGGTGTAAGAATGAAGGTGTTGTTCCTCTCCCATAGACTTTAATGGTCATCGGCGATAATCTATTATCGACTATCGGATATCTTATTGATAATTGCCGATATCGACTATCGACCCGATGACGATAGTCAACGTAATCGCTCATCACTACTCATCATATATGGGTGAAACATGTTGTACTGTGCCTTTTATGCTCCTATACATATTGTAATGTCTCTATATAGATTAATTGTGTCTTAGTAGCTATACATAACCTTTGATTTATCTTTTCTCCAACTGGCATCTGTTAATCTCTTACTCTTATTAAAAATGATCCCCGCTGTTCCTTATAGTGCAGCGTTCACATGCTGAGGTTTGGCTGTGCTCTGTATATTGTGTCTACTAGTATGCTCTCATGCAATATTTTTGCCACTATTACACACTACATGGCTGGAGCTGCGTGTGTTCCTTTCATTTGTGTCATTGGCTGCTACAATCCTTTTCAATGGCTTTGGGCATGCGCAGTGTCGACCAGGACGCCATTGTGCACAATAGTTTGTGCTACTGATTAACATCTTTATTTTGCATACAGAGATGATTAATATACCAGGTCGGAGGAATTCATCCCAACCCCTTTATGTTTATATAACGTTTTGATACTGTATCTATTTAACATATATTTTATGTATTTCTGTATGTATGAATTAATATCCCATGTACATGTATTTTAACAATTTTGTCACAGTTTTTGTATATTTTGAAATGGTCTCTTAAATACTCTGTGTATCCACCCTTCCTTTGCTTAAAAAAGGCTCACTTGCACCAAAATGTTCCCTTTGGACATGTTGGAATAAAGGCTACTTGCTTCATTTTTTAATTGGGATTGCTGCAACTTTTCCTTTTTATCACTGCAAATAGGTAGAAACCTGTCAATAAACAGAGATGGGTGAGTGGAGTTATTGGTAAGTGGGTGTGGATAACACTCATAACTAAACTAGAGTCATCTCTGGCAGAGCAGTTTGCAAACTGACAGATTTGAGAATGAAATGCTGTGGAACTACTGTATTTTACAAAGTAAGAGACAGACATGTCTATGACTAGCTTAAGCTGTCCTTACCAAGGGCAGCATAACTTAGGCGACAGTTCCTTTTAACACCACATGGTTAACTCCATTTCAAATTAATTTTTGTGTGTTAGACTGGGTAAGAGTCACTATAGAGATTAAAACACATTTGATCAAAATTAGAGCAAATTACTTTGTTGTGTTCTTCCATGTTTGAGGAAAGTACTTGGAAAATCTGTGGATGAAAGCATACCCACCATGATGAACAGCTTAGTGTTCACTTCAACATCATACTGGTGTGAACAAGTATCAATTCAATGTGCAGTTTTTTAACATCTAATAGTCCTCCTAGTGGAGGGGTGTGTGAGCTTCTGCTCATCAATTACCTGCACCTTTTTATCTTTCCCAAGTAGCACAGGGGCTTGTGTTGCCTCCTACTGGGTTCAGTCTATAGTCCAGCCATTGAGCTGTCTAGCCTTGTTGCGTTTTTGAGTAAATAGTGACCCATTTTTCTGTGATTCAAATGACATATTAACCCAAATGCTAATGTGTTTAGAAAGTACTAACAAGCTGTTGAAAGATTTGGGTAATGAGAAGAAAAATGCATCGGTTCAAAGTACAGTAGGCTTATCTTCTTCTGAAAGTCACAGACTTATATGACTGAAAAAATCTTTTGACAAAAATCACTTGTAGTCTATCTGTTGCCAAGATAAAAAAAAAATAAAATATGACAGAACTTAGGCTGAGTAACACCATTAGATACTCTCTTTTCAGAATGGTAACAAGGATTATAAAATTCTCAAAAGATAACATTCCGTGACCTAAAACTAAAAGTGAATAAGGATATAACTAAAAGATCAGTGGATAATTCCATAAAGTTGGTACTGATTTTTCTTAGTGTCTACTGCACTAGAGTGGGTTAATAAGTTGAGTTGGTGGTTTTATCATGTTCATGTGGACAAGAAAAACAACTAGAGATAATCACAACTCACCATAACTAGGTACTCTTGGGGTGACATGTATGATTTTTGGCACCCAGGCGCTATTTTTTTAACCACAATGGTAGCACAAAAACAACAATTCAGGCTCAGGTAAACCAATACTAAAGTGGTTTACCTGTTCCAGCAGTAATGCAGCTGGAGTTGCCGTACTGAAGCTAGAAATGTGTAGCATCGTATGGTTGTAGTGCGACACGCCTCCTGCACGCCCTTCAATCTCAGGAACATTACAAAATGCCACAGGTGCTCTGTAAAGACCCGATATTGGAGTGCAGTCCCATTCATACATGTCGCCCATGTTGTGTACAGTAAGGGCTTGTCCCCACAGCATGATATTTTGGTCGGTTTTTCAGATGGTTTGCGCTTTTAGAAACTGTCTGAAAAATGACATGCAACGCTCCCTACAGACTTTAATAGAAAATCCATTCACCAGTCCCCATTGAACAGATTTTCTGCTTCACGTTTTTTGACACCACCATCGTTCTTAAAAACTTAAAACATGTTCATTCTTTTGCCCAGTTTTCAGGCAGAACATGAACATGTGGGTGTGTTGGAGGACAGCTTGTACCTGCAAACTGCAGACAAAAGCTGTCCTACGTGCTAAAAAAAGACAAAATGCCAGTCAGAAAATTGGTATTTGGTCTTTGCCTTGGCAATGAACCGTTAGTGACTTGGTGAGGGTTAAAGACTGTGATTGCAACCATCAGTTCTGGGACCTGCACCTATCTTGGGAGCAGGCCCGTGAAAGTTACAGAGCAGGCTGGAGATCCTATCGCGCTCTCCATTCTGTTCTATGGGAGTTCCAAGTACAGCCAAATGGTGCGTTTGGCTCTGCTTAGAACTCCAATATAACAGTAATCCCGCTACATAGAATGCTGGTGTCAACTGCTGTTTGCAGCAGACATCTGCTGGTAACAGCAGGGAATGGAGACTCATTCCTTTACATTCACCTCTTTATGGAGCCAAAGTCTCCATAAATTCTGGGCAACATGCTCCATTCAAACTTATTATAAGGACCTCAGGAAAGATGGGTGGAGTCCAGGACCAAAGTGAAGGCAGCCACTTCTCCAAAAGGACAATGCATAAAAGACCAAAACATCAGCCACCACAATAGTTTGTCAATTGCCGTGGACACTGGTGCAGGCCGTTGTGGCTGTAATACAATTTTCCAAAACAAAAAATTGTTCTTTTTCTTTCTTTTAGATTTGTTCTTTTCTAACTAGTCCTTGACCGGGTCATTATTTCCGTTTTCCAGATGAGTTTTCAATTTCCTTAGTACACGCGGTTTGAATGCTACAACGCTTTCTGGAATTTGGTTATTTTACTATTTTTGTTGCCTTTTTTCCAAGATATGTTAAGCTTTATTTTTATATAATTATTACATTAGAATTTTATAATTTTTTTTAACAATATGAGGGAAAATGGTAAAACTTTTTTTTAAAAAACTTTACATATTGTGCCCCCACGCATTCTTTTTTTTTGGCTGATTTCCCCTGTACCTGGGGCTGATATATGAGCCCCAGTTACAGAATTAATGCACTGAACTCACTGCAAATCCAGCAGCATCTGCAGTTACCGAGCCCTGGTGGTCATGTTACCACTGTACTCAGGAACCTGGAGCCTTCCTGCTAATCTGTATATACAGTACTCAGTGAGTGGGTAGGGAGAGTAATAAACCGTCCCTGCCTTCTCAGGAAGAGCCTGGATGCCGCTGACAGCCAGCTCTCCCCTCCCGCAGCTGTACAATTGGTTTGCAGCTGTGCACTCTGCATGGCCGTTATTAAATGACCATCACCCAGATGTTTATAGTGGATGGGCTGTCAGCATCTAGTTAAAGGGACTACTTGCTTTCATTAGATTGACCATAAATTGTATTCTTCAATATTAAATGTTCCAGATGGCACCCAATGTTCTCATGCTAATCTATTCTAATAAATAGGAGAAGTCACAAATAAAAATAAACTATAGGGGTTGTTCACATGCCGTTTTTGGATTTTGGATCCATGTTGGATCTGAAACTCGCATCCAAAAACGTAGCGTTGGAGGCATGTTGGATGAAGCAGGATCACACCCTGTAGTTTGAAATAGTTCTCCTGCTGCATCTTTGGGACCAAGAATTGACATGTCAATTCTTGGAAAGGATCTGAAAGACGAATCCGAAATACGCAATGAGACACGCATCGGCAATCACTCGTGTGAACACCGATGCATGTTTCATATTAAAAGCAATGTAAATCACATTACAATTTATTAGATGCGTGTTTGGGTCCGTTAGGGGTCCGACAGATGTATCCAAACATGTATTTAAAAATGTGTGTTCACACAAATTCAACACGCATAATGAACATACCTTTATATATATATATATACTATATATATAATATAAAAATATATATATATATATATATTAGTATATATATATATATATATATATATATATAGCACAATCGACTGAACTAGATGGACGTCTGTTTTTTTCGATCTTACAAACTATGTAACTATATAGCTATGCACCTATTTTATAGAAATGAGAAAGTTTTTATATACTGCAACGGCATACTTACAGTTTTAGCCTTAGTATAAGTCCGCTTAAGGAGCTCCCTCACACTCCCATATTAATCAATATGGCGATAAAGCCGACTTAAAACTTTAGAGTGAATTTCTCCTATTTTCTTTTTATTCAAAATCACATCAACAATGCAAAAATCTTCAAAAAAAGGTTATACTTGCTGTTAGTAGATAGGCAGGTTGTTAAAGCATAGCCGCAAAACTGCGTGTTTTTTTTCTTTATGAGTCCATATGTCCACTGAGAACATGCAGTGCCCACTGCTAGCATAGGAATGAGGGTAGCTAACCGACCGGTGGTAAGTTGCACACCTGCAACATTTCAAGGGCGTACCCTCTTTGTCAAGCATGGTTTAAGTCGGCTTTATTTCTATATCGAAAGTTTTAATATACAACACTTTAAGGGGATGTTCACACTGCATTTCTTAGATGTGTGTTTGGATCCGTGTTTTGGACCCAAAATGGACCCAAACATGCATCTAACAATATGCAGTGTGATTTACATTGATTTCAATCAGTTGAGTGATCGCCAATACGTTTTTTACATGCGTCTTTGGGATCCGTTCAAATAACTGCCATGTCAATTCTTGATCTGTTTGATGCAGCAGACGCCCTATTTAGTACAGCTATAAGGTGCATTTCTGTTGCAGCAAAAACGCATCCAAACAGGTACCACACTTTGGGGGCGTGTTGGATGCGTTTCACGCAGCACTTTTGAATATGTTTTTCATATCCGAAAAAAATGTAAAAATAAAATTGCAGTATGTGCGTTATAGCTACCAGATATCTATAAGCAAAAGCAAACAGAACCCCATGAAAGGGAGCTTTATTTGAACACAGTTACTCTTCACGATTAGCCAAAATGCCTAAATATTCCAGTATCTGAACTTCCTACTCATTTAGACTTGGAAAGTATAAAAATAAATAATAATCTTAACCGAACTTTTCTAAATGTGTTCAAGGGATTCATTACTGTATCATTGAAATTAATGGAGTCTGGAATATGAGTCTCTGCTTTAAAGCAGCGTATAATGTCATTATGCAAACTGCTTTTTTTCCGTGTAACAAATTCAGAGTGGATGTTGCTGGAAAGCTTGTTTGACAGTGAACAGACAGGCATGATAGCTGAAGTACTCATCCACCGTTAAGTTCACTGGTTCCACTAGAAGCAATTCACACAAACATACATTTTAGCTCTGGGTTCAGCTCGCTTGTAGAAATTAAACTGGGTATTTTATAAATGACTTTTGCAGTATTGCTGTTTTATGTATCTTTTATGTTTTAAGTGGACTGTTTCAACATAAAATCAGCAACTAAGTATTTGCTCAATTGGCATATGGACTGGTCAATTATAAGCAACCAGCAGCTGGATACAATGCATTTAATTGCCCGTCACAAAAATAATAAGGACATTTTCCACATTTCAAAATAGTCCCAATTAAACCATTTTGTAAAGTCTTAAACAAATGCATGAATTGGATACTGGGAAAACTTTAAAGACTATTAAGTCTTTCTTCAAGGAAACCTGTCAGAAAATTCATGATGTTTGAACCATGAGCAGCACAAAATCCCAACAGTCTCCCTATTTCCAGCTCATTTCTAAATATGTTACATTGTGAATACAACACAGCTGTTTGTAACAAGGGAACCCGATGAGAGATCATGCTGCCCATGATTGCTGAGATATCTTCCGTCTACTGGTGCTATATAATTGGTTGGTCAGACTCAACAGGTCTGATGATGTCTCAACTGGGTAGAAATGTGGGGGCAGCCTCAATGTCTAGAGCAAAGAAGGTTTCTACACAAACATATAAGGAGATTCTTTACTGTAAGAGCAGTGAGACTGTGAAGCTCTCTACCAGAGGAACTTGTGATGGTGAACTCATTAAATAAGTTCATAAGGGTACTTGATGCATTTCTGCAGTAAAATAATATTACAAGTTATAATGACTAGATGTCACGTCAAGGGAGGTGCAGTGAGCCCTAACTGGAACCCAGCCCACTGTCCCTGCCTGCTTGACGTGCTGCCCTAGGTGGCAGACGGCAACTGGGCGACAGTCCCTGCTCTGCTAAAGTGCTGGGGCCGTGAGGAAGTAGAATAGTAAGACAGTCCAGGTCAATATCAAATAGGAACGCCAAAGCCACAAATCAGAACCAGAGGGATAAACGTAAACAAGCCGAGGTCAAACACGAACGGGAGCGAGGTACAAAATCAGGAGACAAGCCGGGGTCAGGAGAACAAACCGAGGTCAGGTATGCGAATAAGCAAAACACAATATAAAGAACAAGTAACACAAGGTAGCCAGGAATATCGCAGGTGCTGCACTCAGCCTTCAGGGAGTTTAAATGGGATTCCTGGATACCGCCCCTGCAGCTGATTGGAGCGGCCTCCAGGTCCTCCCATTGGCTGGTGCGACATGCACCCTGTCAGGAGTGGCTGGGCATCTGTCACTCACAGAGCTGTCAGCAGCATGTGTATCAGGGTGGGGTTGCAAATCAGCTGCTGCAGCCTGTTGATCGCTGCAGCCTGAGTGCAGCCTAGCCCTGACAGTACCCCCTCTTTTAGGAGGGGCCACCGGACCCTTCCCTGGTCTGGGTTTGTCCGGGTGAACCTCATGGAAATCCCTCGCCAGGCGATCAGCATGGATGGATTTCGTCGGAACCCATGATCTCTCCTCAGGACCATACCCCTTCCAATGGACCAGGTACTGCAGTGACCTTTGGGCCTTACACGAATCCAAAATATGGGCGACTTCATTTTCTTACTCCCCCTCCATGCAAACAGGAGAAGGAGGCCTAGAGGGCAGAGTCACAGAATGAATATACCTCTTATGAAGTGCACGATGGGACACTTTATGTATACAGAGAGAAGAGGGCAATTTCAGCCGATAAGCCACCGGGTTAACCACCTCCTGAACCACATATGGACGTTCAGGTACAGGTGGAGGGCATAGTTCACCAGGAGGACGAGTTTTGGGAACCTTAGCCCGCGCGCAAACTTCACAAGATGCCGCATAGGCCTCAACACTGGCACAGCCGCTTCCAGATAGAGCATCAGCCTGCATATCAGTATTGCCCAGCATGGTAAGAAGACATCTGCCAACACACCGTTGTCCCCACCTGACTAATTTCCCTGAATTCCAGTCAAACACTGGATTATGTTTCTGAAGCCAGGGCAGCCCCAAAACCACATCAGCGGGCAGCCCCTCCATGATGAATAGAACACACTTTTCAATATGTATGGATCCGACCACCATCTCCAGCTCAGGGGTACAATATTGGATTGCGCCCCTAACTAGTGGAGTGGAGTCAATAGCCACAACCCGCAGCGAGTCAGATAGCGGTCTCCAAGGTAGGCCTAGACGATTGCCGAAAGACGCATCAACAAAATTAGAAGCTGATCCAGAATCCACAAACGCACTCCCAGAACCAGACAGCGACAAGTATGAAACCTTAACTGGTAGCAGCAACTTTTTAGATACAATAGGAAATACCTGCTCGCCCAGGTGATCCTCCTGCTGACCACCTAGGCGTTGGAGTTTTTCAGACCTGGTCTTCCGTTTGGAGCATTCCTGAATTCTGTGTCCATCTTCGCCACAGTAGAAGCACAACCCCTGGATGCGACGAGTAGTCCTACGGTCACTAGCCGTAGTGACAGAAAAAGCCCCCACTTGCACGGGCTCCTCTGGGTTTAAATCGGAAACAACGGGTTTAGGGGTGACCATGGTGTGGACCACCGGAGGGAGAACCTTTTCCTGCCTTCTCTCCCTAAAACGTCTGTCCAGACGAACAGCTAGTGCCATAGCCTCATCTAAAGTACCAGGGGAAGGGTAAGCCACCAATAAATCCTTCACATGGCCAGCTAACCCTAATCTAAACTGGTATCTGAGAGCTGGGTCGTTCCACCCAGACAGAACGCACCAGTGACGAAATTCGGAGCAAAACTCCTCCACAGTCTTCTTATCCTACCTCCAGGTGGTCAGCTGAGCCTCGGCCACAGCCTCCCTATCTGGGTCATTAAAAAAGTACACCTAAAGCGGCAAAGAACCTGTCCACAGAAGACAGTTCAGGTGAGTCAGGCGATAACGAAAATGCCCACTCCTGTAGGGGACCTTGAAGTAAGGACATAACAATTCCCACCCTTTGTTCCTCATTCCCCGAGGTAAGTGGGCAGAGCCTAAAATACAGACGACAACCCTCTCTAAATGTCACAAAGGCTTTCCTGTTACCTGCGAACCTGTCAAGCAACTGGATAGGGGGTTCCACAGGAGGGGAAGGTAGTGCAGGGACCCTCTGACTTGGGGTAGCCTCCTGTTGTTCTATCCTCAGCGACAGATCCTGGACTAGCTGGGTTAGCCCCTGCATCTGCTCTACCAGAGCTGTCATGGGGTCCATAGTGAAGGTAGAGCAGTAACGGTTTCGGCCTGTGATAATGTCACGTCAAGGGAGGTGCAGTGAGCCCTAACTGGAACCCAGCCCACTGTCCCTGCCTGCTTGACGTGCTGCCCTAGGCGGCAGACGGCAACTGGGCGACAGTCCCTGCTCTGCTAAAGTGCTGGGGCCGTGAGGAAGTAGAATAGTAAGACAGTCCAGGTCAATATCAAATAGGAACGCCAAAGCCACAAATCAGAACCAGAGGGATAAACGTAAACAAGCCGAGGTCAAACACGAACGGGAGCGAGGTACAAAATCAGGAGACAAGCCGGGGTCAGGAGAACAAACCGAGGTCAGGTATACGGATAAGCAAAACACAATATAAAGAACAAGTAACACAAGGTAGCCAGGAATATCGCAGGTGCTGCACTCAGCCTTCAGGGAGTTTAAATCGGATTCCTTGATACCTCCCCTGCAGCTGATTGGAGCGGCCTCCGGGTCCTCCCATTGGCTGGTGCGACACGCCCCCTGTCAGGAGTGGCTGGGCCCCTGTCACTCACAGAGTTGTCAGCAGCATGTGTATCAGGGTGGGGTTGCAAATCAGCTGCTGCAGCCTGTTGATCGCTGCAGCCTGAGTGCAGCCTAGCCCTGACACTAGATTTCTGGAGAAAGGTCGTTTGATGCAGATCTGGAGTTGTTAATTATTTTTGTCCCCTAAAATGAGGACAATTGGCTTCTAACTCATGACTGTTTTTGACTTATCTAAATCAATACTGTTGCGTACTAGGCTGAACTAGATGGACATATGTATTTTTCAAGTTTACACAATATGTAAATATGAACCTTTTTCTCATTCAGTGCGTGGTTTCATCATAGTCATGGATGATGACAAAAGAATTCATGATGGAACACCATTCGCAAGATCTGTGTCACATTTGCACCTATTAGGGCCTCTGCGCAGCATACGGCAAAGGAGGTGAGGTTGCTCCCTGTTTGCACCTCAGTATGAACACTCCCCAAGACACTCTGCCTTGTTAATTGATTTCTTGATACACCCTGTTTCTGTCCTGGGCTTAAAGGATTCATTTTGATGTGATGATTGACAGACGTCTCCACCTCTAGTCTCTGTCCAGGATGACAGGCAGCCGGTCCAATCACATCCTGGGCCAGGTCCCTGGCTTCCTATTTATAACTCCACCTTTATCACCACCTTTGCCGGTGACAGTCTTTCTTGACCTCATGTTCGCTTATTATCTTTGTCTGCTTGGATCTTTGATCTTTTGCTTGCAGACTGACTTTTCTCTTGCCGCATGTTTTAGTACTTTTTTGCCCTCTCTGACCTTTGACCCGAATTACCGTACTACTCTTTTCTGTTTGTGTATCTTGTCCGTCTTCTGTGTGCACCTTACCAGTGTAGGGACTGTCGTCTAGTTGCCGCCGGCCATCTAGGGCCAGCAGAGCAAGTGGGTAGGGACAGCATTGGGGGGTCTAGCCTTAGGGCGCACTGTCTGTCCTTCCATTTCTGTTCTGCTGCCCCAGATACTCCTAACAATCCACTTCAATTTCTGGGTGTGTGTATGTCTGCTGTAAAGTTAGCAAAATCTAAATTTTAAAATACTTTCAATTTGTTCTGTGCACACAAAATAAGTTAAACATTTAAATTATGGACAGAAGATCTAATAAAATGAACAAAGTAATTTATTTGTAATACAAAATATTCATGTTCCAAAGAAAAACAATATGAAACTGCATTAAACTGATATTTTGTTCACTCGAATTGCCTTTCAATCTTCCATAAAAATGCAGATCAGAGGAAACAAATGTAATAATTGGTTTTTGTACATTAGTGGCACAATATGGCTATGGCTTGCTGGCAGGGTGTCTATGCTGCTTTTGACCTTTCCCCGAAACAAATGCAGAATTGTCATCTAAAATGAGAATGGTTTCTTCACATAATTATGTGTTTGAGTTATTGGACAGATGGAAAGCTGTTAATAAGATACCGAGTCGTATAAAAAGCCAAAATAGCCATATAAAATATTTCACAATTCATAGCCCAGTAAAGTACAAATATTGATGGCTCTTAAAAGACCCAACACCCTAAAAACTTTATTGAGTATTAAATGATAGACTGCATTTCAGAACAGCTCAAACCGTAATATTCTCTGAAGTGATATTTTTAGCACATTGAAAAATGACTGTTCCAAAAGCTGTTAAATTTTTTAAGTGCAGGCGATAGCAATGTCCACAACAGCATGCCCGTGTTAGGGAGAACAGTTGCTATGGAAACCTACTAAAGTAAAAGAGCAAAAACTTTGAAAATGTTCTCAGTTTTAAATGTTCACCTACCACATAATTAGTGGGATAAAGTAGTAAGGTCATCAGCAGGGTGAGCCTGGATTAGTAACAAACTTCTGAATGGAGTCAGAGTTTACAAGAAAATTCTCTTTTTGTCATTTCATTGGCATTCCTTACACAAAAAATAAAAATGCCATCACTTTACGGGAATGAATCATGTATCACCTATATAACTAATTAAAACCAGATCTTGATGCAGAGTTTCTTTTCTAACCTGTTTTTATTTTATTATAGATTTTTTTCTTCTGCTTTTGTGCATAATAATAAGGGAGGCCATCTTGTCTGAGTTGCTTTTAGCAGCAATTAGAGACATGCTTAAGATAGGTAGGTACATAAACAGTTAAGACCCCAGATAGGTAGGCATGCAAGGCCCCAGGTAGATAGGTAAGTAGCCATACAGAGCCCCATTTTTTTTAAATCTAACACTTTTGTGGGAATAGCTTTTTAATACTTTTACCTAACCATGTGATTCATAGAATGGTTTTTCATGACACATTGGTCCACATGTATGCAAACTGTCTTGGTCGAAGACTTTCTTTGTTGCCCATAGCAACCAATCAGAACCCCCTTTCATTTTTTTTCAGAGAACTATAGGAAATGAAAGGGGCACTCTGATTGGTTGCTATGGCCAACAAAGAAGATCAGAAGGAAAGAAAAAACAAAGACGGGGCGCTCTATGTGAAGTATAGTAAAAACAAATATACATGTGAATTTCAATAGATATGCTCACTTAGAGATGTTGTGCGTATTACTATAGAGGCACAACACTCATATGCGTTTGGTCGGCTCTGTTCGAGCCTCTGAACGGCAGCCGCAGGTTCTTTACTCTGGAGCCAAGATGCAGCAATGGGCACAAGCAGTGGATGGATGCAAAAAAACGAACCCGCCGCCCAGTTCTAGGATGAAAACCTTCTCTCAAAGACGAGGGTATAAAAAAAGGTTATTTATTCTTTAAAAGAAAATATGGTAAGCAAAGGGTATTAAGCCTTTTTTCACTCTAAAAAACTGTAAAGTAAAGTGTTTCGCGCCGAGACACAGCACTTCATCAGACACGAGTGATACAGTAACTAGAACAAACATCAGGTATAAATCAGGAAAACAGTGGAGTCGTTGGTTATCAAGTTACCCAATGACTAGAATTGTAACTAAACATGAAATGCACTTGCAAGGAAAGTGACAGGTGTAAAGAGTGGGAGATGCAAAGTGTAATGTAAGAACAAAGGTGATTGGTTGGGACAAAGCGGGAGATACAATTCCACCAATAGAAATCAAGAGATATTGGCGCGATTTCTTTCAAGTTTGGCGCAATTGCCGCAATTTCTTCCAAGTTTGGCAATGCTCTATATGTATATAATGTATTATATGTATATAATATATATAAGCCATTGTTAGCGGTCTGCTTTTTATGTCTCCTGCACTAAATAAAGAATCTGCTTTTATTGGAAGCTGGATGACATCCTTGTTCTCTGCTCTATATGTGGGTATAAATTGTTGTTTGGGCAGGTGCAGGGTGTATAAGGGAGGGAGCGCTATTTGACTTTTGGAACGCAGATTTTGGTGGGTGCCATATCACATTTGCAAAGCCCCCAAAGTACCAGAACAGATGAAACCCTCCAGAAGTCACCCCATATTGGATTTAACACCCCTCATGGATTTCATCTAGAGGTGTATTGTGCATTTTGGACGCACTAGTGTTCCACAGTTGTTTAAGCATTGGGCCATGCGGTATAAATGACAGGATTGCTTTACTATGCGGGTTGGTACAATTTCAATTATATAAATTTTAGTTTTTTATGTTTTACTACTTTTACACAATTGAACTGTTTGTAAAAAATTGTGTTTTGTATGTCACCATAGTATAACAGCCATATTTTTTTATTTTTCTGAATATGGAGCTGATTTTTGTGGGATGAGACGTTTTCATTGGTACCATTTTGAGTTTCATATGACACTTTAATCGCTTTTTATCAAGGTTTTCGGGAGGCAGGATGAACAAAATACAGCAATTTAATTTTTTTTCACTGTGCAATATAAATGACATGCTAACTTTACTCATCAGGTTGATATGATTACAGTCATACCAAATTTATACATTTACTCATTTTTTGCAATGTTTATTTTTAATAGCACTATTTTTTTATGATGTTGATCATGCGGGTTAAATAATGTGATTTATAGGCTAAGTCGTTACCCATGCGGTGATACCAAATATGTGGACTTTATTTATTTTTGATCTTTTTTGAGGCAATTGCCATCTGTAAAGGGGAAAGGGCGGTGTACATATTTTTATTTTTGTGTGTCTGTGTTTCTTATTTTTATTTTACTTTTCAATGTTTTTTTTTTTACTTGTACTCATCTTTAGATCACTGTAGCCATACATAGCAGTACATAGCAGTACTGCTATGCATTGTAACTGTCAATCACTATGCCTGACCAAGCCCATAGGACATGAGTGGGTGTAATGACGTCATAGGCAACCTGGAAGCCTTTTTAAGGCTACCAGGTTGCTAGAGAAAGCATCGCACACCGCAATCTCAGTTGTGGCGATGCCGGTGCAGGGAGCTCTGTCTGCCCTTTAGCTGCCGTGTTTGCTATTTACCATGGCATCCAGTGCTGCATCCCTTATTCTGTAAGATGCAGCATTTTCAGAGCATTTAATGCTCAAATTTGGCAGTTTACAGCCAGAAAAGAGTCCAGCTTATTCATGAGCAGCTGCAAGCCCCACCCCCCCAAGGCTAGCCACACCCTCAGATGGGTCGGTCATGAATTAAATAGACTCTTTCATGAAAAGCTGGACTCTTTTCTGGCTGAAACTGCCAGATTTGAACATTATGGCCTCGTTCACACGGCTTATTTCGCCGCGGATTTGCCGACGGATTGACGATCATCAATCCGTTGGCAAATCAGTCAGAAATAAGTAACAGCCTATTTTTTATTGATTTCAATAGAAAATACGGCTCGTCGTTCACACAACGCTATTTCCGTGCGGATTGCCGCGCGGCATTGACGACGGCAAATCCGGACGGAAAAACAATGTGCCATGGTCAATTATTTACGGACAGATTCACCACCTACAATGAATGGAGATGGTGAATCCGTCGGGAAATCAGTTACAAATACGTGCCACACTTAGTGGCACTTATTTGCAACTGATTTTCAACTGATTTCAGAACGTCTTTACAATCGGCAATCCGATGTAAATACGTTCTGAAATAAGCCGTGTGAACGAGGCCTATAGGTGACATGTATGATTTTTGGTGTTTAGAGACCTATTTTTGTGCGCATTAGAATAGTATAGCATGTGCCTGATTTATGAACCCGGTCTACTGCGGGTCAGAAATCAGGTGCATTCTAGCACTATCACGACAATTCTGGCTCAGGTATACCACTTTTAAAGTGGTTTACCTGTTCCAGGCGTAATGCACCTTAAATTGCCGTACTGAAGCTATAAATCTATAGCTTCGTATGGTTTGAGTGCGTCCCGCGTCCTGCAGGCCCCCCAAAATCAGGCGCATTACAAAGTGTCACGGGCGCTCTATAATGCGCCTGATATTGGCGTACAGGCGATTTTAAGCTAAAGCGAACGGAGCTGCGCTAGATCTTTGGCTGAAAAGACGCCACAGTTCTGGCGCAGCCCTGTTCATACATGCCAACCTAAATGCTCTAAAACTACAGCATCTTACAGAATAAAGGGCACAGTGCTGGGAACAGCCGGTCTGACACTAGCTTGTGCTGCCCTCAGCAAGGGGGGCATAACCAATGTGTCAGTTTCTCTTTAAGGGCTAATCGTCGCGCCCAGACATAGCTCCGGTTGTGGGCGACAGAGCATGGGGCCAACTGTAATATACAGCTGGTTTCATGCTCCGATCGTGCGAGCTCTGCTTGTGAGTCCGCATGATGTCAAGGATATACCCATAGAAAAAAAAACAAAGATAGTCCCTAAAGAGTTTGTGAATACATAAAGTCACTGAAAGTACCACCACAAAGCCCTATATCTAAAATATACCTTTTATTACTTGTCCATTTAAATCAAACCAAATTTAAAACTTTATAAATTTTTGACAACATCGCTGTTATTAAATCAATGTGTAGATGCAATAAATCTATCCCTAATAAATATCCCTATACTTACCTAATACAAGCCTGGTCATCGCCCGGAGAAGGAAGGCCCCACCTTTGGTGGCTCGCCCTATTAAATTCCTAGACTTTCCCTCAAGACAGATGGTATATACGTCTCTTATTAACATGGGTATACCGATACCAAAAACCTTCCCGGCCAGGACCTATAGGTATGTCCAATGTTGGTAAGAGGATAATGGCTGACATCGTGTAACTGTATGAACAAAACAGTCATGTGACCCCTGTGACTGTCTTATGATGTCTGTCAGTATCTGTCAAGAAGCCACTCACACATGCTTCTCATCTTTCTTTTTTCAAGGTTAGCTTTACTATCCATATGACACCACCTAGAAATTTACACAAGTAACTCTACATAGTGGAGAAATTGCTGAAATAACCATAATAAGAATTCCCACATTAATTCTAAACCGTCACCCCCACTGATGTCATGTAACCCTGCTGCTAACTGAAGGACAGGAGGCCATATGACGGATGCAACATTTACCCCATATAGTTATTAGTGGCAGCTATTACCATGGACAGGAATGTGGGCTACACCTTTTTAATTTCTAAATTGGTATAAAAGAGAATTTGGCATACATGTATATTAGAAAATTGTACATACATAACAGATAAAAACAAAATAAAATGGACAACCGTTTTACATTTTGCTACTTCTGTAGTGTCAGCCGATAACAGTGCCAACTACATGTGCCTGCCGCCTGTTGGTGCACCTCTACAGGCTGGCGGGTATGGTTTTACATACGGTATAGCAATGTGCACTCCATTAATGAAATGAATTATATATAAGAAATGCATCTTCTTTCACTGTACATTTGTGGACAATAGAAATGATTTGCCATCGTTTGCAAGGGTTGAGGCTGTAATGAGTTCCTTTTGCAACCAGAACGAAACTGAATAGGCCAATTACCGTCTAACCATTGTTTATGTCTTGAAAGAACTTTAAATGGAAATGGCAGTAAAATATTAGCTTGTCCTGAAAAAATAATTGATGAAAGCTTAGTGTCCAAGTAAAGGGTTACCTAGCAACAAATGCTAAGCATGGCTGACAATGACAGATACAGAGTAACAGAGATATAGGTGACAATGACATATCACGACTCTCCTATGGAGATCACTGTTTCCTTTAAGTGTTGTGCTGTGGATATAACAGGGTTAAATATATAACACCATGAAGAAAGGCAGAGCTGGTTTGGGGTTCATTGACATTAGTAGTATATTTTTTTAAACTCATTCATTTCCTCACAGCAGAGGGGGAACTTTGATGAAAAGACCCTTATTATAAATGCGAAAAGGGCCAGAGACTCACACAATATGCCACCAGAGCTTCCACCCCATTCATTTCACAGGTATCTGTGTTAGAGTTGCTACTGTCAATTTTTGATGTGTCCAGCAGTACAGGAACATGGTAGTTAATAGTTACATACATTGAATACACACATCAATTATACTTTCCAAGTGTCCCTCGTTCAGAGGGACAGTCTCTGTCTTAAACTCAAATCTCACTGTCCCTCTTTGCTCTTTAAATGTCCCTCTTTTTGACCATACTTTTATATTTATTTGTAATTGAAAAACAACTGATGTGTATAAATAGATTTGGAAAAAAAAATATTTCACAGTGAACCATAAGCGCCCTCTTTGACCATTCAGAAAGATGGGAGGTATGCATCAATCTATCCTGATCTTGGGGTGATTGGCATTGAAGAAGCCATAAGTAATGTTGAGCGATTATTATCGACAAAGTTGAAATCGGCACGGTATTTACGTTGATCGGATTTTTTAGATCACGCGATAATTTAGGTTAAAATCTGAGCATAATTATTAATATCGCACCATTTTCGGCGCTTCCTGTCATTTTGGCGGCCCGCAAATCAGCTTACAGAATACAGCAGGGTGAGATGTGTGTGCGACGTCATGACTGGGATGTGTATGGTTGCTATTGGCTGGAAAAATCACATGACCTCGTTTTACATAGAACAGCCCTTCCTGTTCATGATCATTGTGTTTCAGCGTCTCATAGCAGTAGGACGTGCGCTCTGCCTCTGTCCAAACAGCTCAGTGAAATTATTCTATTTTTTCACAGAGACAGCTCTACTTTTAGCTGTGATCTTTAGAAGTTAGTTAAATCAGAGATTTGCAGATTTTAGGTAGTAAGGCAGAGAATTTTAAAGGAGCGGGGGTAGGGGCCTGCGGGCGAACACAGACAAGGATACTAGATATTGTAAGCCAAAACTTTGTTTAGCATTGCATTGCCTTATATTAGGATACAGATCTTTTCTAGTAAAATGCGGTCTATTTTTTAGGTGCAAAACTCCACTTTTATTATCAGTATACATTTCAGATAGGTGTTCTTTTTCAATTTTTCCCAGTCCAGCTTTGTTGATATAGCCACCTTGCAGTTAAATTTGAATACAGCAATTTTGTAGTCACCACAGGTTGATAGGTGCCAAAAAATACCTTTTATTATCCGTACCCCATTTCAGACAGGTGTTTTTTTCACTTTTGGTCAGTCAAGCTTTGTTGATAGATCTACTTTTTCAGTTAAATTTGAATACAGCAATTTTGTAGTCACCACAGGTGTTCTGATAGGTGCCAAAAATAACCCCTTTTATTATCCCGTATACATTTTCAGATACGTTTTTTTTTTCACTATGGGGCAGGCCAGCTGTGTTGATTAAGAGCCACCTTGCAGTTTTAAATTTGAATACAGCAATTTTGTAGTCACCACAGGTGTACTGATAGGTGCCAAAATACCTTTTATTATCCGTATACATTTCAGACAGGTGTTTTTTTCCCTTTTGGTCAGTCAAGCTTTGTTGATAGATCTACTTTGCAGTTAAATTTGAATACAGCAATTTTGTAGTCACCACAGGTGAATTGATAGGTGCCAAAAAATACCTTTTATTATCCCGTATACATTTCAGACAGGTGTTTTTTTTTCACTTTTGGTCAGTCAAGCTTGTTCATAGAGCTACTTTGGGAGTTAAATTTGAAAATAGCAATTTAGTAGTCACCACAGGTGAATTGATAGGTGCCAAAAAATACCTTTTATTATCCCGTATACATTTCATCAGGTGTTTTTTTCACTTTTGGTCAGTCAAGCTTTTTTGATAGATCTACTTTGCAGTTAAATTTGAATACAGCAATTTTGTAGTCACCACAGGTGAATTGATTTGTGCAAAATAATACGTTTTATTATCACGTATACATTTCAGATACGTGTTTTTTTCACTTTGCCACAGGCCAGCTTTGTTGATAGAGCGACCTTGCAGTTAAATTTGAATCCAGCAATTTTGTTTTGATTTGAGGGATTTGAGGGAAAAGCTGTGATTTGCCGTCTTTTAATAAAGGACTTTCCAAAACTCTTCCATACCTTCTCAAATTTTTATCTTTCTGAACATGGAGCAAAATTAGGTGGTAAGCGAGCAAAGAGGGGGTAGGAAATGGAGGTAGAGGTACGAGAGAAGGTGCTCCTTCCAGTGCTGGCGACAACACGCATGCCAGCGGATCGTCAGTTGCGGGGCCGTCGGCTGTTATCGCTGGGTCAGGGCCCTGTGAATCTCAGTAACGAGCAGCGTCGCCAATCTGTTCTTCAGTGGTTAATGCAACCTGCATCCAGCAGTCATACCTCCTCGTCCTCCAAGTCACGGCCACAAATGTCGTCATCAGCATCATCAGCATCCGGGCCAACATGAAGCAGCCCAATGTCAACTCGTGTACCCACCATGTGGATAATCCATTTTCTGAAGACCTCTTTGATGACAAAATGCCGGTTGGGTCAGAAGGCATGTAAAAGATTAAGAGGCCAAAGAGGATGATTTTCTCTGCCCTGACGCCCAGTTACTGATGCCATCAGAGGAGGAGAAAGAAGCCGGTCAATCGGCAAAAATCCCGGGCGGTCGGCAACGCCTTGCAGTCCCTCTTGCTTATAGCCCACAGCTCCTGGATGCAGAATGTCAGGACGACGAAGTCACTGTGTTGATGATGATGATGGACGACTTGCGGATCCAACGTGGTCTTTTCAGCAGAATTTGCTTGCGAGCGCTTCATCACTGGGCGAGGAGGAAAAACGATGGGGGTAGTGTCAGTACGGGTCCCGCCTCAAAAAGGGAGAGGGCGGTCGCAGAAGTCCACTGATATGATTCTGCCAGCCACGGTCAGCGGAAACCCTGCTCCTCGCTTATCGCCGTCAAAAAGGTCCAGGACCTCTCAAGCCTGGGGCCCTTTTTTGAGCAAGCCTCTGATTCACCCAGCGATGTAATATGCCGCCTTTGCCATAAACGCATAAGAAGAGGCAAGAACCTTAGGTGTTTAACCACCACCAACATGTCTAGTCACATGCAGCGAATGCATGAGTGAAATGGAGGCAACACTTGGCTAAAAAAGGCCAGACCGACGCCGGGCCTCCAACCACTGTCACACCCTCTGTCTCCGGCTCCTCCTCCTCCGCCACCACCAAGCGTTCCTCAGCTGCCATGTCTCTCAGAGTCATGATCAGGGAAACAGCCTCCGCTTCAGCCTCCACCCTCACCGAGTACCACCAGCACCACCAAAAGACCCCTCCCACCCCTTCTCCGTCCGCCAGTTTGACGACCTGCATGCCGTACAGCGTCCAGTCTAGCAGCCAGCCTTCTGTCTTCCAGGTTTGGGAGCAGAAGAAACACTTTAACCCAAACCATCCCAAAGCCAAAAGCCTGAATGTCGGCATTGCCAGGCTTTTGGCCTCGGAAATGTTGCCTTTCCGTCTGGTGGACACAGATGGGTTCCGCCATGCCGTCCCTACCCTGGCCAGCCACGTGTCATCTAAAATTTCAAGCGCGTTGTCTGCATCTGTGGCCAGAAAAGTCCATCTGACCACCGAAAACATGGGGCTAGTAAGCACGGCCAAGGCCGCTTATATCTCTGTGACAGCTCACTGGGTGAGCTTGGTGGATTCTCCCGGGGGTGGCGGTGGCTCTCAGGCTCGGCGCACGCTCTTCATAACCGCAGGGATGGTGCAGGGTTCTTTCCCCCAAGGCCCTCTGGTGGCATCACGTCCCCAGAAAACCGGGCCGTGTTGAAATTAATCTGTTTTGGGCCCGTCCACACCAGTCAGGAGTGTGGACGCTCTCCAAAAAAAAAAAAAAAAAAAAAATAAAAAAAAAAACAGACCCCGAGCGCTGGCGGGTGCAAGAACCTTGTCCCGGGCAAAGTGGTGTGCGTAACGGGCGAAATCGCGGGGCCCCCCTTAAGTCGGTAGGCTGAAACATCCCTTGCCTGGCGATGTCATGAACCTTGTCGTCCAGAAATTTTAAAGGCTACCTGGGTTGGATCCCTGGAGGAAGGCTCGAGTCAAGTTGCACTTCCCCCTTTGCACCCGCTTCCCCCGCCTGACTGCGTTGCGCGTCAGCTGGGCCCTCCCCGTCAACCGTTCATTGTTGAGGGAAACCCCTGGAATTCCCCCCCTCCACATGCTCCGCGATTGTGGCAGCACGCAATGCCTTAGCAGTAGAAGGACACATGGCTGACAAGCGCGGTGCGGCCTCGGGGTGTTAAAGCAGGGAGAGTGGAGGCAGGTGAAAGAGCTTTGCACCACCCTTGCCTTTTTGAAAAAGCCCCCCAAAAGGTTAGTGGGACATGCCCTTGTCAGCATGAGATTGGGGTGATCTTAGTTCTGGAACATCTTGGACATCTGAAAAACGGCCCCGCCGCGCGGAGGGGAGAGGGACACAGATGGCAATCTCCAAAAAAAGGCCGAAAGTAACAAATTTTATGGGCTTCATTAGGGAGTGGGTTTTGGGTAGGGGTAGAGCAAGGCGGGCTTCAGTCTCGGGTGCATATTCAGGGAAATCGGTGTGTTCAGTGTGCCCGGGGGAAGCGGAAAGGGGGGGGGGAGTGGAGGTTTCCTAGACACGTCGTTTTCCCCGTCCCTGCCTTGGAAAGGGTTTGGGGGGATTTTTGGGGGGAGGGGGAAGATGAGGAAGTCAGTTGCTAGCCCTGACCCGAGGCTTGGGAAATTTTAAAGGGTCCTCTTCACATGAGTGCTTGGGAAAAGCTCCATTTCCTCCAAACTGATCCCCGCATTAAAGGGCCCTCAAAATGAACAACAGTTATGGGTGGCCCCCCTCCTGGATCCCCGGTACAAAAAAAACTCAGCACTTTCTTCCCCCAAACCCAAAAAGAGAGTAAAAGCAGGAAATGGGACCTTGCATTGATCAACTGGAGACATCTGTTGGTCTGCTTACGTTCCTCAAATTGGTTAGGTGAAACGTCGCGATGTGACAGCAGTAGAGTGCCAAGTAGCCCCTAGGCAGAGCAGGCAAGGTGGCAAAGCCTAATGGGTGACTCTGGCAATCTTTATTTTCCACCTCACCAAAGCATGAATGCGGGCACACATCCAAACCAAGGACCAGCTTAAAGGGAACCGTACATAGGTTGTGCCCCCCTTGCTGAGGGCGCACAAGCTAGTGTCAGACTGCTGTTTTCCCGCACTGTGCCCCTGATTCTGTAAAGTGAGCAGTTTTTGAGCATTTTAAACCCTCAAATCTTATTCATGAGAGGTGTTAGCCCCACCCCCCAAAGGCTGTCCGCCACTGACAGTTATTCACATGTTTTACCTATTTAAAATAAAAAGTTTGTCAGTTTAGGTGGCGGGGCTAGCCTCCCCCATTGGCGGGTTTGAAAAAAAATGACACTTGAAAGGATCTTCGAATGACTTTCTGGCTGAAAACTGCAGATTTGAGCATTAAATACACGAAAAAAGCATTTACACGATAAGGGCCCCAGGCTGGAAACGTTGTATGAAAACCTTGTTCTGTCCTCAGCAAGGGGGGCATAATTATGGAAGGGTTCTCTTTAAGATCATGGTGCCCCACTATCTGGTTCAACCCGATGATTTTGGAGTGTTCCCGGACCAATAGACTTCGGGTATCCAAAATGGACGAAGGGTCCGAGCCCCCTCGCCCCCATAGAGTGTTGCCCTCCCCAGCAAGCCGCGTATATCTGGGGGCCCTTCAGCACAGCGGAGGGGATCTTAAGACAACGCATCCGGCTTTCCAATAATGTGGATCGTTTGGACTTTTAAAAGATAAATGGGCTGGATCTCTGATGATTTTTGGGGCCCCCCAAATTGCCGAGGTCCCCGATTAGTTCCCGGTTTTTTTAATTCCCTTTTCAAACAGAAATGGTCCTTTTGAAAAATTTTTTTTAAAAAATGATCATTTTTACGAAATTTTTTTTTTCTTTTTCCAACAGTTTTTTTTGTTGGTTTTGGTTGTGGGGAACTGTAAAAACAGCAAGGTTCAGAAACACGTATTCCATTTATCACTTTTTTTTAGAAGTTTTGCATTGTCAAGGGTTTTTTGAGGTAATGTTCTTGGAACAGCTTATTATGGTCCTTTGGGAACGAAATGTGGTTTAAGTGGATTTCCCCATCAAAATTTTTTTAATAGTGGCTGGAAGTATTTTTTAAAATTTTTTGGGGGTTGTTGGTGGATCAGCAAATCAGGGTCCTTTGGAAAAAAATGGGGTTTTTAAGTGGCATTTTCCTCCCAAAAAAATTTTTAAACATGGCTGAGAAGTCATTTTTATAATTTTTTGGGTCTGTGCTTTAAAATCAGAAATTACTACAGGCCCTATTCAAAAAAAATTTGTTTTCTAACAGACTTTTGTTTTCCCAAATTTTCCCAAAAGGGGTCAAGGGTCATGTTTGAATTTTTGGGGGGCATTTTGCTGTGACAGCAGCTTACTACGGTCCTATTATAAAAAATTTTTTTCTAACAGACATTTGTTTTCAAAATTGCCCCAAAGGGGTCATGGGTCATGTTTTGAATTTTTGGGGCATTTTGCTGTAAAATGGTATATTCCGGGTCCATTAAAAAAAAATGTTTTTTCTAACAGAATTTGTTCTTCCAATTTTTCAAGAGTGGCTAAAGGGGTGTGGTGTGTCAAAAACAGGAATGGTAGGACATGTTAATGGACCTTTTGCTAAATGACTTGTTTTTGAAGATCTTTAAACATGGGTTTCAATCCTGTTTGGAAACCCATTTAAACAATTAAAAAAGAAAAAACAAAGCATGGGGGGACCCCATCCTATTTTAAAAAGTGTTTTCTAAAATTTAAAAATACAAAAAAACTTGCATGTAAAAATTTTACTGTTAAAAAAATTTTCCTCTGAATTGTAAAGGGAGGTAAGGAAACTTGACCAGTGTAGGTTTTTCAGAGGACATGGAGTTGGACACCGGCAGAAAACAAAGTACAGGAAATTTCCCCAGCATTTGAGTAAAATGAAAAAAAGAATGCCAGAAAAAGGGCACCTGGGTGGAACAGGAGCGTTAACCACCAGTTTTTCCCAAAAATAAGGGTGAAGGGGGGGCCCCCCCTCGAATTAAAGGTTTTTACCTCACACTTCCGCTTCCGCAATCTGCTTCAGCGCTGTTTTCGTTGCTGCGTCATAAGGGATTTTTACCGTTTTAATAGAGGGACGGAGCCACCCTGGGTCTACCGCCCCCACTGAAACCCCGGCCTGGCTGTGAACCTGCGTGTTAATGATGCAGACGCTAGCCTGGCTTCCCCGCACCCACTGTAAGTCTGGCAGCTGGCCCTCGTGTTAACAGATGTGACGGCAGCATGGCTTCACTTAGGGGCAACAGGGGCTTAAAAATTTCTTAAAAATCGATTTTTTGAAAATGTGATTTCTGTGGGGTTTTTAAGTAGTGTCAAAAAGGGGTCTAGGGCTGGAAACAAATTGCAAAATTTTGAGGTTAAAATTTTTGGGGCGGGAGTACTATGGGGTCGATCATTTGTCCCCAGGGGAGTCTGTCCCCTAATAATGAAGAGGATTTGGGGGAAAAATGAAACCTTTGAATTGATTGGTGAAATCATTTTCCAGAACCCGGAGGGCAAATGTCTTTCAAAAAAAGTTTTTTGGGGTGTTGGGACATTTTATTTTTTGGGGGTGTGCGGACGAATTAACACATCTCACGTGTAAAAAAACCTTTAAAAACTGCAGGGAGGGGTGTATGTGTATGTTATCACAATTGAAAAAAAAACAAAATGGTAATAAAGTAAAACTATAAAAAAATAATCTAAGACGTCATGTACAAAATTAGCATAGTGCCATTTGTGATCTGTGGGTCAAAAAGGTTTAGGGGTCATGCTGTGGCCCCGGAAGGATAGTCTATGCAGTGAAACTAAAATGGTGGTTGAAAGACTCCTTTTTCCCGGCACTTTTTAAATTGGGGGTCTGCAGGTTTGGGGCTATGCTGTGGGCCCCGGAAAGGTTTGTAATGTCCTTTTAAAATAAAATGGTAGTTTAAAGATCCCCTTTTCCACACTTTTTTTAAATTTTGGGTCAGACAGGTTTAAAGGGTTTTGCGGTAAAGAAGTATATTAATGTCCCGTTCAACTAAATTTGGGGGTTCAAAAATCCTTTTTTCGGCACCTTTTTTAAAATTTGGGGGGGCAACAGGTTTAATGGTCATTTCTGCGGTCCAGGACAGGTATAGTCAATGTCCAGTTCAACTAAAATGGTGGTTGAAAGACTCCTTTTCCCAGTACTTTTTTAATCTGTGGGTTCCGGGGAAAAGGTTGTTTTAAAGGTCTACTGGGCACAGGGACAGTTTTAGTTAAAAATCCCCTTCAATAAAAAGGTGGTGAAAAACCCTTTTTCCGGACTTTTTAATCTGGGGTCATGCAGGTTTGGGGCTCATTGGTTCCAGGACAGGGATATTCAATGTCCGTTCAAGTAAAATGAGGTTCAAAATCAACTGCCTTTTGGCACGTTTTTTTTTGGGGCAGCAGGTTTAGGGTCATGCTGTGGTGCAAGACAGGGAGTGAATGGTCTGTGATTTTTTTTTGTGGCTTTTTAACCTAATTTTCTTGCCCAAGAGTAGCACGTATACAGTTTTCTGTTGTGGATATTAATTCATCTTCACCATCCCTTTTGGGTGTAAGAATGAAGGTGTTGTCCCCTCCATAGCTTTAAAAGGTCATCGGCGATAATCTTTTACTTCGGTTCTTATTGATAATTGCGATTTTCGACTTCGACCCCCAGACATATCAAGTAATCGTCATCACTAGCCTAAATATAAGAAAACATGATTTTTTTCCCTGAAACGTGCATTGGTGGTCTAAGTATGGTTAGCCTATTCTGTAAAACTTTACCGCGGGCAGTTTTGGCCTCTCTGACAGAGCCCCATTTTTGAAAACTGCAGTGTCACTTTTGTGGAATTTCTTTTTGACACTTTAACCTATCCTGTGATTCAGAGAAAGTTTTCTTGGATCATTGTGCTTTAAGTAGTAAGAAAAATTTTTCTCAAAAGTCCTTGTTTATTTTAGAAAAATATCAAAAGTATTGTGAAAAAATTTTAAAAATTTAGAAATTTTTAAACTTAAAAAATGTTGTATAAGACAGTTTTTTCCCCTCAAAAAAGTTTTAACTAGCATGTTCTTTTTGTCTACTGTAGGTTGCATTTTTTTTAAAGTTTTTTTTTTTACATTGGGGGTTGTAGTAATTTTCACATTTTTCAAGAAAATTTCAATATACATTTTTTTTGGGGCCCGTCCCCGTTTTAGGGGCCTATATGGTGTACCCCCCCTAAAGACTTCTTTAAGAAACTACACCCCCAACCTTAAGAACCCTTTGACGTTCAAAAGTCCGGTTGTTTGGGGGTTAACGCACCTGGGGTATGGAAAACCCTGAGGATTGCGCGACTCTTTAAAAAAAGAGTTTGCCCGCGATCGGGGCCGGGGGGTCCGGGTTTTTACAGGAATCCCCCCAGCGTCGGCCCGACCCCGGACGCCCCGGGGGGGGGGGGGTTAACCCCTTTAATTATCGCGCGTGGGTCGCAAAACTAAGGGAGACGCAGGAGGAGATCCTCCTCCTGCGTCTCTGTCGGCGGCGCAGCGCACGGATCGGGGACCGTGCAGCTCCTCCCTTGACAGAAGCACGGAAGGCAGAGAATGCCTTCCGGGTTGTCTGTGACGTCACGATG
>JAODAL010049823.1:0-27874 GCA_025379985.1 Phyllomedusa bahiana | reverse complement strand
TAAACTATCCCCCAAAAAACCCCAACTTCCCCAAAAACAAACAAGACCTCTTTTCAATTTGCCCCCTTAAAAGAAAAAAAAATTTAAATACTGTTTAAACAAAAAGGAGGAAAAAATTTTAAAAAATTTAGCTGGGGCTTTAATGCCTTTTCAGGAAGGGGTGCTTAAGGGGGTTAACACCCTATTTAAAAAATTCCCTTTCCCTTTTACTTGTTAGGATAAGGTCAGTTTTTGTGGCGGGTTAGGAAACCCCAGAAATTGTAGCTAGTTTTGTTTGTAGGGACAGGGTTCCCCAAGTTTTTACTGATTTTTAATACAGACCACACCCACCCCTTTTTAGGCCAAAACTTTTTTTTACAGGCTCCCCCTTTAAAAAACCAAAAATTTCATTTTTCTTTTTTTTTAAAAAAAAAATCAGGTTTTATGTCTTTTTTATTCTAACCCTGAATTTTGCTTACTTTTTATTTGGTTGGAAACAGTTTTTAAGAGCTTTTTATTTGTGGGATATTTTGCCCCCTTTTTTTTGGTCCCTTTTAATTGAAATACTTTTTTTTAGTTTTTTTTTTAAATCATTTTTGATTCTGTTTTTGTGGGGCTGAAGGACAAAAAATTTCATGTTTTTTAAAATATTATTTTTTTTAATATTTCTTTTTTTTTTGCACCTTTAGCTTTCCAAGTTAAGAACAAAATTTTTTTTTATAGATTGGATTTTTTAGGGACACGGCGATCCCTTTTGTGTAAATTTTTGGATACATAAAGTTTTTTTCAATCATTTTTTTTTTTCTGCTTTTTGTGAGGCTGAATGAACAAAAAGGGGGTTTTTTGGGTTTGGTTTTTAATTTTAGTTTTTGGGTTTTGTGCCCCCAAAAAAAGGGGTTTGAGAATTTATTTCCGTGTTTCAAAGAGTCCTGAGGGCACACCAAAACCCTTCCCCGGTTTTTTAAATTAAAAAACAAAAAAACTAAGAGGGGACATGTATGAAGATCGGGCCCCATCGAGGGGGCCCGTTTTTTACGGTTTTTTTTTTGGGGAAAAACTAGGTGTTTTCTGGCGGGGGAAGGGCCCCTCATAAATGCCCGGTTTTAAAGTTCCCCCCGCCTTTTCCTGTGGTTGAGGCGTAAATTGTGGAACTTTGGCCCCCTTTGGGAAAGTTTAATAACAAGTAAATTTAAATTTAGATTCAGGGTTTGGGAAAACAAGAAAAATCATTAAGCCCTTTATGGAAAAAAAAAAAATGATATTTTTTTCTTCTTTTACCCTTATTCTAGTTTGTAATACGCAAGAGCCCAAAAGCAAAGGTCCCTTTCTGGGACCTTTTGGTCCTCCAAACAGGTTTTTTTATGTTTCCCCCGGCTTATTTTTGGTTTGGATTTTCGGACGTTTTACGTCCGCAAATTTTCAACACCAAATAGCCTAAAATAAATGAACAATTAGCTAAGAATTGATGCCAATAAAAAATCCGTAAATTTGCCCGCAAATTCATCCCCTATTTTTCCCCCTTTTCAAACAATTCTAAGCTTTGTTTTATTATTTTTAAAGGGATATTTGGTGATGTATTTGTGGGGTGTAAATCACCGAAATATGAACCGAAAAAAAGCCGTGGGGAACCCAAATGATTTCCGCTTGGGGGACCAAGGGGCCCAGCAAGGGGCCTTTGCTTTCTGGTCTTGCTGAAAATACTAAAAAAATAAAAGGGGGAAAGGGAAACAAAAATACATTTTTAAACTTTTGGGAGTAAAAAAGGGCAAAAAAAAACATCAGTTTAAAAAATCAACATTTTGGTTTATTTAATGTAAAATTAGTTTAATTTTTTCAACGTTTTTTTTAAAGATCTTTTTAGCTGTATTTTTTTCTTTGGGATCTTATATATTTTCCCTTTATTTTTAAAAATAACTTTTCAATACATTGAAATTGTTTTTTATAAACTTTGATATTTATCTTTAAATTAATTAATTTTATAGACAATATTTTTATTGGTGTACTGTAAAACAGTGGCCGGAGCAGATTTTGCCCTATTCAATAAATTCTCTTCCTCGCCTCCTCCACTCGGGGAGACCACATTGAACTAGGGCTGCCTTCGGAGCTGTAATGCCCACTTTGCCCGACCACATTTCCCCATGCGTCTGTTTTTGAATTGGTGGTCCCGCCCCAGAACGCCCACAGCAGCCCTATAGTTGGGGGGTATTACAAAGAGCGAAGCTTTGCCCTAACTCGCATTTAAGCGTCCGACAGTGGAGTCGGCACAATGAGGCACAGTTAGCTTGAAAAAAGGCGGAAAGCCCGATCATAATTTGCCCTAAATCTTTATGCACTAAATCTAATTTTTCAAATAATTTGAAACGTGTGTTTTCAACTAACTGCCTTTTTAAAGTGGCAATAAATGCCCCGTTCCTTCCACTGCCAAAAATTCTCTGGGACTATTCGTGCTCTCCTCAAAAAAAGATCTTCCCTTTTTCCTGAGCCACTCAATGCTCCCACACGCCCGCCAGTATCGCTATGCTCTGCCTAATGAGGGGTAAAAATCCGAAACAGAGTTGTCGCGTGAGAGATATTGGCTTGGCTAAAAATTTTCCTTTTTTTTTCTAAGACTCGGGGGGGTCAAAAGCAAATTGAGGTTTTGTTTACATCCAACAGAGGGCGCTTTGGGCTTTTTTCAGCCCTTTCCAAAGCCTTTGATAGTATGAGTATAGCATACATATTACTTGTACTCCAGAGTGCCATTCTTAAACTGCCCCTGGCTAACATGAAGAACACAATTAAAAATATATGGATCTATCCAAAATATGAAAACAAAAAAAACAACTATCAAATAGAAGCCCATTTAGCACGCCCCTTTATTTTAGCCACATTTGAAATTGGCGAAGCTTTCGGTTTAAGCGCCTCCTTTTGGGGGGGTGCTCCGAAGGGGGGGCCGCCCGAGAGGCGCATAATACGCCCGAAAACCGGCGAAAACGCGATCTTTATTCCTCCTTTGGTGTCTGTTTAGACCCCACACTTCAGGGTTTAAAAACCCAACTGCAAACCTGTTACTAAAAAAACCTGTCTAGGGGGCGAGTGCTAAAAAACCCAAACTGGGGACAGCCACCTCCCCAAACAGTCAAAAAACAAAATCTTCACACTCCGTTTTTTTAAATTAACATATAGGTCACGCTGCTGTGGCAGTCAAAAGCTATGCAAAAAATACCATCAGGGGGCCACATTAAGGCACTAAAAAACACCCAAAGGGGGACTTTAAGAATTTTTTGGGGAAAAAGCATTTCTGCAAATATGAAATATTTTTGAGAAAATTTGAGATTCTTGGTGTACCATTTTTGACCCAAAACTGAAAAAAACCCCACCTACTGCGGAAAGGGTTTGACCCCAAATTTTAAGGGGGGGAAACCCACACCTAAGGGCTCCCCCCCTTTTGGTGTTGTTCAAAAAACCTCCACAGTTCGGGGTTTAGAAGGCCCAATTTGGCCAAAACCTGATCTGAAAAAAACCCTGTGTAGGGGGGCCCGGGGCCAAAAAAACCAAGCTGGGGATAGCCCCCCTCCCAAACGGGCCCCAAAAAAAAAATTTTTGGGCCCAGCAAAATCCGTTTTGAAAAATAACTTATAAAAATGCCCTTTTTGTTTTAGCTTTTAAAAGCATGAAAAAAAACAATATAAAATCGCACACTTTTAAGGCATAAAAAAACCACTAAAAAAGGGAAACTTTAAGAATTTTTTTTGGGGAAAAGCATTTTTTGGAACTATAAAATTTTTAATGAAACAAACTTGAGGTTTTTGGTGTACTTTTTTTGAATAAAAATTTGTAAAAGTCAATTTTCCCGCGGTAAGGTGCCCCCCAATTTCAGGTGGGGAAACCCTTTCAACTACATGTTCCCCTCTCTTGGTGTATGTTCAAAACCACCCCCAAACCTTCGGGATTAGAAGGTTTCCAACTGCAAACCCTGACGTTAAACCCCCTTTAAAGGCCCCGGGCTTTTTTTTTTTGGTGAAACTTTCCCGTTTTTCCCCTGCCCCCTGCCTTCGGGAAGCCATAACTTTTTTTTTTTTCCACCTACATAGACAAATGGGGCTTTTATTTTGGGGGACAAGATGTACTTTCTAATGGTGTTTTTCCCAATTTAACTTTTGAATATTCTGGGAAACCGAAAAAAAAAATTCCCAAAGTGGGAAAAAATTGTAAAAAAAAAAAAAAAACGTTTTTTTTTGCCATGTTTCTGGGTTTTTTGGGCCTTTTTACGGCAAAAAAATTTCTTTGGAAAAATATAAGGGTGTTAATCTTATTTTTACAGGTTTTTAAACCCATTTTGGAAAAATTTTCCAAAAATTTTAAAGGGTTTTTCCCGTTATGTTTTGGTCCCAAATAAAAAAAATTTTCCCAAATTTTTAATTTTTTTTTTTTTTTGCCCCAAAGGCGCCATTTTGTGCAAACAAAAAAACATTTTTTTTACAAACACCACGGAAGGGTCATTAAAGGGGGCTTTTTTCGGGCCCCCTGAAGTGACATTTTTTACGTACCCTTTTTGGAATGCAATGCACTTTTTTGATCATTTTTTTTCCCATTTTTTGAGTGACGAAAAATTGCCCAAAAAACGCAATTTTTTGGCTTTTGGAAAATTTTTTTTCCCTTTACTTACGGTGTTCAGTGTAGGGGGAAAAAGGGATGTTAAAATTTTTTAATCTCTTTTTGGGAAAGCGGGGGGATACCAAATTGTTTTAATTTTTTTATTATTTTAAGGTTTTTAAATTTTTTTAAAAGGGGGGAAAGGGGGGTGTTTTGGGAACTTTTAATACTTTTTTTTTATTTTTAAAAAACTTTATCTTTTTTTATTTTATTTTTTTTACTGAAACCCATTTTGCCCCCCCTAGGGTGTTTTGCCACTAGGGGGGCGATTTTTTTAATTCGCCTTTTTCCCATTGCATAGGAAAAAGGGAAATAGGGTTTTCCCAAAAGATGGCTTTTTTCCCCACTTCCTGCTACTCCCGGGAAAAGGGGGGGGAAAAACCCCGGGGAAAAATGTAAGGGAGGGGGAGCATTAAAAAGGGCCCCCAACCGCCGTCCCCCGGTGTCCGGATGGGGCGCCTCAACTGCCTGATGCCGTTGACGGAAAACGAAAAGTCTTGCGCGGTTTACTGTTTCGTCTTTCTGGGGAAAACCGCCGTGGCCATCTTTTTGCCCGCGGTTCTGAGGATTTTTAAACGGGGCCAGTGGGCGGAGCCACCAGCCGGCGCTGTTACGGGCCGGGTTTTGTTAGGTTTTCCCCGGGCGGCTGTGCGGGGGGGTGGGGGGGTTTGGGCCCGGGGGACCCAAAAATTCCCCCTCCCAAACCCCTTAGGGGCCCCTTTTGGGAATTGGGGGAAAAAGCCCCTTTTTGTTTTTTTTTAAGTAAAAACCCCATGCATGACGTTTGAAAAATTGTTTTCTTTTATTTTACTTTTTGGGCCCCAAAAGATGCCAAAATGTTCCATTTTTCCATATATGCAAATGAGGGACATGGTTTAAAAAACGGGCACATGTAGCAGCCTTTTTTGGGAAAAGCTGCTGAAAAATTCTGAGGAGAACAACAGGGGACAGAAAATGAGCTAAAGGAGCCAGGATTCACGGGGGCCTTTCCCAAAGGGAAACTAGGAGACCCTTTGACTGTCTAAAACAAAACGCCACCCGCAGGGGGGAGAGAGAGAACTCCTGGAAAAAAAGGGGCCCAAGCTCCCAAAGGATAGAGGGGACTGTCTGCGGGGGACCATCCTTTCCAAACCCAAATCGGGCACCTGGGGGCCGGGAAATTTCCGGGCCATCTTTAAGGTCCTCGGGATTTTTGATTTGAAAAGCCCCCAAGGTTTTCGGGGGACTGGAAAAGGGCCTGTATTAGTTTAGTTTTTAAAGGACCATTTAAAGGCCAAAGGGGGGTTTTTTCCCCAAAAAAAATCCTCCTTTAAAGGATTTTGGGGAGATTTTTAATTTTGTGCACCCATTACAAACTTAAAAACCTTTTCCTCTTGTAAGGGCAAGTTGTTTTTTCACTTTGCGTTTGGGAGGGGGAAGGGGTTAAATATTTTAAGTGTGTAATTTGGGCTTTGCCACCAGGGCCCCTGCAAACTGCCACCAACACAAAATTTTTTTCCCCCGTTGGGGGTTTTCGGTTTTAAAAAGGGTTTAAGGGGGTTTTTATGGCCCTTTCCAAAACCCCTTTTTAAGGTAAAGTTCCCGGGGTTCCCCAGAGGGGTAACTTCTGGCGGCGCGCGGGTGAAAGCACAGGGGCCCAGGATACATATTTTTTAAATTTGTTGTTTGGGGGATTTGTTCTTCCCATTTTTGTTCCAAAACCAATTCGGGTATAAAAACGGGTTGGGTTGACTGGTTTTTGAGTCGTTTCTTTGTCCGTGGACTTCCCCGTTTTCCCGGGGAAAACCTTCCCCCTGGGTAATCGGCTTAAAAAATTGGGGGCGTAGTCGGCCGGATACAGCGATCATTAGGGGAACTGAGCTGCGGGCCGGAGATTTTCCCCCGGGCGTCAATGGCCCCGGGGCCCCTACCCAAAGTTTTCCGGGGGTGCCCCTACGTACACACCCAAGTGATTAAATGCCCCCCAAAAAAGGGCCCAAATTTTGGGCAAATCCCCCCCCCAATTTTTTTGACGGGAAAAAAACATAAACACGCGGGAAAACGGGGAAAAGAAAGGGGGGTTTTAGCACAATTAAAATATGTTTTTTGGGCTCCAAAAATTTGGGGGCAGGTTTCCCCCGGGGGGGGCCTTTTTAGGGGGGAACGTTAGGCGGACAGAAATGGTGCGACCTGGTCTGAAAGGGACCCACGGGAAAATTAAATTCCAAGGGGGGTTTTCCCCAAAGGGGGTTTGAAACGCGAATTTACTTCTTAAAACCGGCCGCAAAAAAAAGGGGTGAAAACCCTCAGGCATTTACTCAAATTCCCTTTGCGGGGAAATTTTTTAAAATTAAGAAAAGGCCCGGCAAGCCCCAAAGGGGTTTTTCGGGGCCTTCCTAAGAAGAAAAGTTTACAAAAATTTTGACCATTTTCTTTGGGTGGGAGGGGACAATAAACCCTTTACGGGAAAAATTGCAGGAGTTTGACCCAAGGAATGGCTGCCCCTGGGGTTTTCCCATTTGCCCTACTTTCCCGCGGGTAGAAAAGGAAGGGGGGGGGGGGGAAAAAACCCACCCCCGGTATTGGTAAAAGGCTGTGATTTGAAACCCAAGCAACCCAGAGAACAGAGGGACCCCAGGCCCTTTAACAATGGGGGTCCAGGCTTTACACGAGGGGAGTTGGGAGAACTTCGGCTTGAGGTTTCCCCAAAAAAAGGCAGAAAACGGCCCACAAGCTCCAAAAATGATTTCCCGGGTTCCCACAGCACCCCTTTCAGATAAACCTTTCCCGCGGGGCCCTACCGCAAAAAGGTCCCACCAGGTGTACAGAGGTTTTGGGGGCCCCTCTGCTGGGCTTGTCAACAGTTTTGGCCCCCATCGCCGGGGGAGAGGGGTCGCGAACGTGAAAAGGGCAGGGTGGGGGTTTTAAATTTCCCAAACCGCCGCAGTAGCTGGGCACCCCCTGGGGCCCGGGGGGCAACAGAAACCAAACCCCAAATGTTTTGGGGGTCAAACTTTCCCGGCCAGAAATTTTCCCCTGTTAGGTGTGGCGGAAAAAAGTAGAAAGGAAAAGGGTGCCCCTGTCTAGTTAAAAATTTGGGGTCAGAGTTTTCCACTGATGCCCTTGGGAATTTTTTTGGGGAACATTCGGGAACATGATGGGCCAGAAGTTTGGCAGCGTCATTAGGGCTAACGGAAAGCCAACAATGGTAAAAAAAGGGCTGGATGTACAAGGGAATTTTGGGAAATGCGGGTTTCCCGACTTTTTTGGGGAAAAGGGACATTAGCAAAAAGGGGAAAGTTTTTTGCGGTGGTTTCCCCCAACCAAGAGGGGATTAGTGATCCTGGGCCAAATTAATGTTCGAGCCCTTTGGAACCCACCCTATCCCCAAAAGGGGGGGCCCCAAAAATAAATTGGGAAAGCGGGCCCCCAAGCACCGGCCCCCCTCAGAAGGTCCTACCCCGAGGGTGCAGGAGCTGCGTCTCCCAGAAGAAGGGCCCCATTTTCAACCGGTCGACCCTTTGGGGCACGTGAAGGGTGTCAGGGGAGAGCCCCGATCAAGAACCCCCGCCACTAAAAACAAAAAAAATTTTGATGCTGCCGGGGGGAAAAACCAGAAGGGGAATTTAAAAGGGGTTTGGAAAGCCCTTGGGGGTTAAACCATTTACACGGGAAAAGAGTCCCCAGAATTAAACCACTGGTAGCTCGGGTCCTTGCCACTGGGGAAGAGGGTGTGAAACCCGGTGAGATGCCCCAAGTCATGGCCGGCAAGTTAAACCATTCCTGCAAATACCCTACACCCCAGAAATTTCCATTTTCCCCGGGAGAAGATATCTCCCGGCGAAAAGGCCCGGTCACGCTAGGGCCCCCGCAAAGAGGTCGGCCCGGGAAACCTATGCAGTGGGGGGTCCGGGGAAGGGGGGGCCCCTCCACGGGCGGAATGAAAATGGCCGGGTAAATTAAAGGGGTCAGAGGGAATTGACCGCGGGGACTTTTGACTCCGGGCAAAACAGTGCTGGAAGATAACCCTCGGGGAAATTTCCCAGGGGGCGTTTCTCGAAAATTTTGATGAAGAATTCGGGTGTTGTTTTCCTTTTTAACCAATCGATCAAAAATTTCCCCAAAAGGCGATGCCCCGCCCCAGAAAACGGAAACCGACAAATCCCCCCAAAATTTTACCGGGAAAGTGAAAAGACATGGTGGCCGCATGCTGGAAAACGGGTGTTTTCAAGAGATTTCCAAAAGTCCCCGGGCCGCCCCCCCAGTTGTTTGGGTTTTGCGAAAAAAAGATGGCAGTCTAAGGTTTTCCCGGTAGATACAGGAAACAAAAATTCCCCAGCCTTTCGTAAACCCCTATCTCCCCCCCCAGATTGACAAAATCGTTTGTCCCTTTGGCCAGGGCAAAGTTTTTTTTGCCCTTTTCCCTTTGGCCAGCGGATACTGGCAAAAAACCCATTGGCTAAAAGAAAAAAGATAGACCCAAAACAGCTTTCCCTTTTCGCCAAAGGGGACTCAACGAGTTCAATGGGATGCTTTTTTTGCTTTCCAACGCCCCGGGGAAACATTCCAGCGGCGGGGAAGGGAAAAACACTGTCTTGGGGGTTCTTAACTTTTAAATCGGTGCTGGGATTTTCCTGGACAGTTGGGGGTGGTTTTTTCAGGAATTTTTCCGACGACCTTTTTCGGGAAACCCTGTGGGCAGGTTTTTGGAACGACTACGAGACCATGGGCTTAAAAAACCAAGGGCCCCAAAAAGTCCCAGCTCTTCCCAGCGGCAAAATAGAGTATTTGGGGGCATGGGGGTCACTTCTGAAGGGGTAAAAGCGGGGCCCCCATTTTAAGGGTTTGGAGGCAGCCCAAAAAAGGGCCTCGGCCGTGTACACGGGCCGAGAGGTGCGGGCATTCCGGGGCCCTGGGCGGGTATTACCAAAGGGTTTTTTACCCCCGTTTTCGTCATAATTACGGGCCCCTTATTTAAAGTGGGGCCCCTCGGCCAGAAAAGGGGGTTTTTTGGGAAAAGCGGTGAAAAAGAAATCGCCCATTTGCTCCAATTCTGGCCTATTGCGCGGTTTGCCCCCCCTTTTCCTTTGTATACTGCGGTAGTCTACATGGGTTTTGGGGTTTGGGGCTGTCCCAAGCCCAAGGGAAGGGGGCGGAGAGTGTAATTCCCTATGCCAGTCGGGCCCCCTTGCGGGGGGATGTAAAGGGCGAAAATCCTGAGAAAAAAATTTTACCCTTTTTTAAATTTGGGAAAAATGTTTCCCTTTTTGGTTTGGGGGGCCCTGACTGAAAGGTTCGAAAGGATTACCTGAAAAGGTGCGGGAGGTGCTGTCTTTACCGGCCCAACAACCCGGGGGCCCATTTGGAGAATTTTTAAAGTTTTTGGGAGCCCTAGCAGATTGGGGTTGGCATGACTCTCAAAAATAAAAAAATTCCCCGCTTTAAAAGATTTCCGGTAAAGGGAGGGGAAAATGGGGAATGCCGTTTCCCCTCCTCTCGGGTCCCAGTCAATTCCAACCCCTGCAGTTTTGATGAGGAATTAGAGGACACTGAATGCCCGATTTTTAGCCCCATTTTCCCTCTTTTCCGGGACTTGGCACCCCTAAACCCGGGGGGTGGCGTCGGGGTGGATGCCAATGGTTTTGGGGAAAGACATGGCTAAATTGGCAGAGGGTCCGGGATGCTTGCCCAGTTTTACGAAAGTGAAGGGGGGGGTCCGGTCTTGGGTTTTCTGGCCCCAAACCAGAAAGCAGCCCCAGCTGATTTCAGGAGGGGCAAAACTTTTGAGGCAGGGGGAAAGCGGGAGTTTTTTTCCCAGGGTCTCCTTTTTTGCCGGCCCATCTCTTAAAAATGGGAAAAATTGAAAGCACAGACAAAAAAGATTGTTTTCCCCATTCATTGGGCCCAGGGCCCCGCTAAAGGAAGCCCATGCGGCCAAGGCGCCCCATTTTGGGGAGTGACAAATCCTATAAGAACTTAAAACGACTGGGTGTACTGCCCTGATTGGGTTTAAAGGCGGGTTTTGAAAGCTTCCCTCAATGTCGTCCCTGGGGGTTTAAAGTAGGAGCCCCCTGAAGTTGCGGGCTCCCTTTCAAAAAATTTCCCGGTTTTTTCTCCCGCCCCTAAAAAGCCCCTGTTGTTTTGACAAATCGCAGATTGGGTACTTTGCCCCCGGGGCCCTTTCGTACTGTTTGGTCTGCCCAAGGACCTTTTTTAAACTAAGTAGGGCCGTGGCTGTACCCACTGGGGTTTTCAAAATGCAGAGTCTGTCCAAAAAAAGGGGGGGTTCTGCAACCCACTTTAATACAGGGGGTTTTTGATTGCCCACAGAGGATACTTTTTCCGGGACCAAGGGGGGCGGGGTTTCCCAAAGGGGGTATAATGGGGCAAAACTTTTCCAGTTAAAAATTGGGATTGAGCGTTCCCTTTAACAACTCCGAAATCATCCGCGGGGGAAACGGAGCTTGGGGAGGGGTTTAAAAAAACCCGCCCCCTTATCCAATGCTGGGGAAACTTTAGGGGAGACTTCCAGAAGGCTAGGTGCCCTTTTAAACCCTGCCTGAGTGATGGGGGCCCCCTATAACAATGGGGTGAAACATTTCCCGGGTATTTCCCCACACATGAATGAGTTGGGGAAGACACGGGCGAGAAAAATTGGGATCTTCACATGCCCGTCCGACAGAAACCCAAACCACCGGACCAGTAAAAAGGGCCCCGGGGGCCCTGGAACAAAAAACCCAGCCCCGGGGGACGGTGCAACCAAGGTTATTTTGGAAAAAGAGGTCGTAAAAAAGGCCCTTGCTTCCCAAACCCACGGCCTGTGCAGAGGGGGACAGTTTTCCCCGGTTTGATGGGGGTGTTGGTCGGGAGGTAAGAGGGCCAAAATGGGAAGTTGGAGGGGGAGGTGGGGGGCCCGGTCCCAAAAGTGGTAAAGAGAAGGGTGGCCCCGCCATCCCAGTTTTTCGAGGGGGGGCCCCGTTTAAGGGGCCCAAGGGGGCCCCCCCAAAAACCCTGAAACAGAAATATGTTGAGGGGCGCGGGTGATTTTGAATTGCCTGAAACACTTTACCCCAAAGTACCTACCCCTGTCCGCGCCTCCTTATTTTTGAAGAATGGTGGGCTGCCCATTTTTTCCCCGGGGTTTCATCTAGGGTTCCGAAAACCTTTTTCCCAATTTTGGGGCCACCCAGGGGGGTTAGTGGGCAGAAAAACAAATTTCCTTCCCCCAAGGGGGGGTTTGCCTGACCCCCCTAAACCCTAAAAGCCCCACGGGGTTGCCCAAAAACCCCAACGTGGTGTCCCCCCCCCCAAGCACTAGGGCGCAAGACAAAGTTTTTTTGGGGGAGGGGTTTTTTCCGGGGACGCCAATTTTTTGTGGGGGGTATGGGGGATAGGGGGACAGCCCCCTTGTTTTTTTCTAAGTAAAATCCCATGCAAAAAAAAGGTTGTAAAATGTTTTTTTTGAAATTTCAAATTTTGGCCACAAGTTTCCACAAAGTCCAGTTTTCCAGTTTTATGCAAATGAGGGAAAAATGGTTTAAAAAATGGCAAAATGAAAAAGCCCCAATTTTGAGAAGCTGTGAGTTTTCAAAAAGGAGAAAGACAGAAAACAGAGACTGGCAAAAGGAGCCGGATTCACAGTCGTTCCAGGGAAAGGGGAAAGAGCCTGACTGTCTTAAGGGGCCATCGAAAGGGGGAGGGGAGAAAAACTCCTGGAAAGAAGGACAAGCTCCCCAAATAGGGGGGGAAAATGTCCGGGCGCCGGCCCCATCCTTTTCCACCCATCTGCACCTGGGGAACTGAAATTCCCCGGCCCCTTTAAGGTACCTCAGACGGATGCGGGGCACGCCAACGAGTTCGGACTGGGGGGGGAAAGGGTTGATTTTATTTTTTTTTGAGTTAGGCTCAGTTAAAGGCCCAAAGGAGGGTTTCCCAAATACATCCTCCTGTTCAGGACTTGGAGAGTTTACTAGTGCACCATTAGCTACTTGAACCGGTTCATCTGTGAGGGAAAGTTTGTGTCACGTTGCGTTTGGGAGGGAAGTGGGTAAATCAATTAAGCTGTGTAAGCTGCTGTGCTGCACCACGAGCCCCATGCAACTGCCACCACACACAATTGTTCCCGTTGGTGATTACGGTATTAAGAAGGTAAGGGGTTATCGGCCTTTCCGAACCCCACAGTTAGGTAAAGTTACCGTGCATCCAGAGAGTACACTTCTGGCGGCGCGCTGTGCAGCACAGGGGCCCAGGATACATATTTGTAAATTTGTGTTTGGGGGATCTGTTCACCATCTTGTTCCAGAAAATTCAGTAAAACAAACCGTTGTTGAGCTGGTGTTGGAGTCGTGTTCTTTGTCCGTGACTTCGCTGTATTCCGGAAAACCTGCCCTCGGTACTCGGCTTACAGCCCTGGGACGTATTCATACGTCCAGGGTCGTTAAGGGGTTAAAAAGCTGTGTAGGCGGGCAGAGTGCATAAACCAAGCTGGGGACAAGCTGTGGAAGCCTGTATGAGGCTTCTGGCTGCCATGGCAACTGATCACCCCCTTGCAATTACATTAGGAGGGGGTTATTAGAGTGAGAAACGATTCATTTTTTTGGTATTCCAGCAACTTGTCATATTACTTCACTCATATAATAAGATTACTAATATAGCAATAGACTTGGCGGCCTTTATTAGATCCCTGACTGCAATTACAACTAAACAGGGTTTAACGGGTTAAACCCCACACCTGGATCCATCCTTGCTGTTAACACTTTAGAGGCTGCGCTGATCGTGACCGTGGTGCCTAGCTGAATAAGGAGCAGCACCGCTCCTCATTCAGCTAGGCACCATGGCCACGATCGGCAGCCAATAACAGCACAGGAGACATGTCCTATCCAGTCACATAATCTCCAAAAAATAGTAAATATAATGTCCTATCCAGGGGGCGTGTTCCAACAGGCTCAATGAAATATCAGTCAGCCAATCAAAGAAAAGGGGGCATGGCCTAACCCCGGGCTGCAGTTTTATGTGTAAAACACACAGACTAGTTTATATCTGCTATACTAAATGATTTAGGTAATGCAAACCAATTGCAAAAGTGCTTATTTTTACTGTCCCCATCATTACAGATATGATATTTGTAGCGAGAAAACCCCTTTAAAGCTTATAGATGTATAAACCATTTGGAAGCATCCAGAAAACTAATATACAGATGATATATGACTCCCTTACATCTCGCAAAGATGCTTTCTACCCAATCAAATCTCTGCTGAAGATGCATCTAAGAAGTGGGCTTCCTATTACATATATGGTGGGAATGTTAGTCGGTCAAACCATTTTGGATTTCTGTCCTTCAGCTGATTGAAAAGGTTTATGGGAAATCTAGGCAATTTGTCTCCAACTATGGCTTTACTTTCTATAGGTCTCGAAGACCTATCCTTACCTGATGCTTATCTAATATCTCTTACGTTTTGTAGCCAGGTCACATTTAGCTAGATGTTAGAAAAGCTCTCTTCTCCCTCCCCTCTCAGAAAGTCAAAATGCTATCCATTACAACTTTTTAGTGGAAGAACAGGAAGACTACAGGTCGTTTTTTCTCTTAAAGTCTATGGGCATGTAAAACGATTGGATTTTCAGCGGTTTTAGAATATGATCATTTTTGTATGCTGTGTAGACATAGCCTAAAAGGCGACAATACACAATTTAAAATTGCAGGTTTTTTTCTGTTCATGCAGCTATGAAGACAGAAACATGTAAAAAGTTATGGCTTTTAGATTGCGGAACCAAATAGACTATGTGGGACCAAAATATGCCATGTTAAAGTTGTCAGGAAAGTCCTTGGTAATATTGAAAGATGAATGGACAATTTAAATGGTATGTCAACCTTTAGTGTGGCGCTTTGGTTCGGGCCATTTCAACCTGAACAGAATTTGCTGAAAATTGCAAGAAAATCAATTGCCTGTGTGCTAGTCAGATGGGAAAAAGGAAGAGTATCATTAATTAAATGACACATTTTCTTTTTATAGTCTGATTGGCAGGCTGATCTCCAGTAAAATTTGGCTTCACTCGAATCCAAAGCGCAACACAAGCAAACTTCAAACATCAAAATATAGTTTATATGTACGTAGATAAAATTCACATAAACAGTTAGGCGCCGGATTCTGTCTTATAGCCATGCTTTAATAATTAGGCTTATTTACAGTTTTCCAGGATATCACTAAATAAAGTTGTTGATAAGTTTGTTGTCACGCACACCCCCAATAATCGAATATGAGCAAGCAGGGCCGTTCATAGGCTGGGTTCACACAGCTTATTTGCGGGGCATAAAATTACGCCCCGCAATTACACCGTGTGGATGGGAACAGGGCGGGAGCGGGGGGCCGGCACCTCACTGGCCCATAGACTTTCATTACCAGCGGCGCTTATGCGGCGCTAGTAATTCACATGTCACTTATCTCCCCCCGCGGCGGATTCGCCGAGCAGGGAGAGGAGACGTAATCCATAGTTCTCTGTGAGAACTGTGGATTACCGTAATGATTGGGACGTATTCCAGCCCTAATTTGCGCACTACGGCGCGTAATTACGGACTGAAATATGTCCCATTTTAAGCCGTGTGAACATAGCCTTAGGCTAAATTGCACTCAGGGCGAAGTGAAGAAATTTCACCCCCCGTAAAATAAAGCGCCCCAATGCTTCACCAGATAGTTGCCCCCTGTAGACAGATACTTGCCCCTGTAGCCATGTTATACCCCCCCTGTAACCAGACAGTATCCCAGGCAGCCATGATAGCTGCCCCTGTAGCCAGATGGTTACCCTTGTAGTCAGTTGCCCCTGTAGCCATGATAGTTGCCCCTGTAGTCAGTTGCCCCTGTAGCCAGTTGCCCCCTGTAGCCCTGCTAGTTGCCCATGTAGTCAGTTGCCCCCTGTAGCCATTTGCCCCCTGAAGCCCTGCTAGTTGCTCCTGTAGCCAGTTTCCCCCTGTAGCCCTGCTAGTTGCCCCCTGTAGTCAGTTGCGCCTTTAGCCAGTTTTCCCACCTGTAGCCCTGCTAGTTGCCCCCTGTAGCCAGTTCCCCTGTAGTCCTGCTAGTTGCCCCCTGTAGCCAGTTGCCCCTATATTCCTGCTATTTGCCCCTGTAACTAAGGATTATAACATAAAAAAAACGTACTCACCTTTCCAGGATCCCGCAGCGTGTCCCGGTCTGGAGCCGGCATTCAGTGTAAGCGGCGTGACGTCATCACACCGCTTACACTCAGCTCCCGGTGTCTCCTGGGATGGACGGGAGCCAAGACTCAGCGTCGCAGGGGACGTGGTGAAAGCCCTGCACCTCTGCGATGCGGTGTATGTATCAGCGCGCAGACTGAGCGGAGGAGCAATCCGTCCTGCCTCCTCCCTGTGCCGGCAGCTGCACTAAGTGTGTTCAGCTGCCGGCTTTGACTCTGCACAGCTGTTTTACAACGGCTGTGCAGAGTCCAGGGCTAACCGCGGGCGAGGTGGGCGGCGCCCCCCTCGGGTGAGCGGAGCCCCGGGTGATCGCACGGCTTGCCCCGACCCTAGGAATGGCCCTGTGAGCAAGAGACAAGGTGGTAAAGCTAGCTTTTCTATCAGCAATTTACTATGCAATATCTGGTGTAATTATTACACTCAGTAGGGGACATGTATGAAAACTGCTTTGGTGAAAGACTTTCTTTTTTCCCATTTCAACCAATCAGAGTTCCTCTTCCATTTTATTCGGTGCTTGGAAAAAATGAAAGGGGGCTCTGATTGTTTTTTATGGGCAACAAAGAAAGTCTTAAACCAGGACTCTTTTCATACATGGGGCCCTGTGTACAGACTTTGAGACTTTAAGAAACATTGGAAGATTTTAATATGGAGCCTGCAGAATTTTGATTGGAGCTCTTTAGTATATTACTGACTGTAATTTAAGGTCACCAAAAATTTAGTAATCCACTTATTTTAAAACGCTATGGTATATTAATTATATGTGTAATTTGTAAAACTGTAACTATAAACCAATGCTCAAATGTGGACAAATATATTGACCTTAAATGCTTTTAGCTGGAGAATGTTACATTTTTATAGACTGCAATTTTTTCAACAATACCTAATGGAAGTGACTATTAGCACTTTCCTCTTAAATTTACATTTTTGTATTATACAGATATTGCCTTCATTTCTGAGAAGACCTAACGTTCCACTATTCTTATTGGTATGCTGTCTTGTTTTAGCACAAATATTACACAGAAGGTCATCATTATGTTTTCAAGATTTTTTTTGTCTGGTATGCCAAGTAAAAACTGTTAGGGGATGAAGAGATAAGTTGATAGTGCTTTAGTCATACTTTCACTCTGTTTCCATAGTTTCTCAACCTTGTTAGAGGTTGATCTGTTCAAGATAAAAATGCGGATCATACTAAAATGCATGAAAAAAAAAGAATGAGGAAAAGAATGAACATTATTATTAAGAAATAAAGAGCTAAGAAGCAGTAAACAAGGTTTCTAGTGCTAAATGTAGACGGAATAAATAGGGCATATGAACAGTTTATGGTGGAATTAACACATATTCCATAAAAACAGGTGCCTAGCACTTTATCTGTACATATATTCCATAGAAACACTTCGCTAGCACCTTACCTGTGCATGATATGTGGGGAATGAAAAGGATACATAGGCAGTGTTGTAAAGCTCTGTTTCTGAAAAGACTGTAAGGTTTATGATGGGTTATCACAGACAATATCATATTTGAATATTTCCTAATGATCCAGGAGAATAAACCCAGGAGGAGTAGATGTACCGGAGGAATGCAGAAAAGGAGAAAAAAAAAATTCACAGATTCTGTTGTCCCCCAAAGCAAAACATAATGATGTAGTGAAATGAGTCGTCTGTGAGACAGTTTGAAAGGCTACGGTGCTAAGAGCACCACTACATGAGGAATAGATTTCATATGATTATTTATCACTGTATTAGTCTTTAGAGATTTTCACATGCCTAACACAGTTTATGCTATTGTCTGTGGTTAAACATCACCAAGTATTGCAGAGAGACATGTTAATTTGCTATATGCATTTCAGATGCTTGCATGTGCTAATTTATATTTTATGGAAATAAGGCTAGTTTATTATAATAGATTATGTTAAATAAAAAGTGCTTCTGTGAAGAATACTACACAGGGACTTAAGATCTACTTAATTAGATTTTAATGCTCTTTTCTACATACAGGTGCTTTAATGTGTTACTTTACAAATTGAGTTGTAACTAGAATATTCAACTTCTTATATTTAATATGATCATAAGCAGAATATGGATTTTTTTTCCTATTTTGAACAGATAAGAAAGTATTGTTTTTAATCATCAAATTCTGCTAATGATTTTACAAAAACAGTATATTAAAATGTTGTCAGTTTTAACAGTTGCTTATAAGAATACTGTATTTAGTGTTAGAATTACATAAAAGTATCATTTTATTATTTTCAAGAGAAGAATGCCCTTGCCAAAGCTATGTACAAAGATGCTTTTGAAACGGGATATGTAGTTCTTACTTGTTTATATTATTAACCTTTTAGTTTCTGACCAAATTTTCGATTTTTTGGTTTCTGTTTTTTTCATCCCCGCCATCCAAGAGCCATAACAATTTTGCTTTTTTGTTGACATAGTTATATTAGAGCCTCTTTTTTTGTGGTATGGCCTGTACTTTTTAATGGTACAATTTGAGGTATCGTATAATGTACCATGGAGCCCCCCAAAAATTATGCAATTTATTTATTTATTTATTTTGAGTGGCAGGGTGTTTTTAAGAGTTCATTGAGCAAAATAAATTATGTGTAATATTTAGCCTGCAGGTCGGTGTGATTTTGGCAAAGCAAAATTTATGTACCTTTAAAACAAAAAAAATTAAGGTTTTCTTCAGTGCCATTTTCTGTGGCTTCTTTAAAAAATTTCTGTGTGATGGCTCTTTTTTTGCAGGGCAAGGTCTATTTTTATTGGTACCAATTTTGACTGTATGTGACAGTTTAATTACATTTTATTTATTATTTTCTGGGAGGTGGGATGACCAGAAAAAATGCTGTCATTGGGTATTTTTTTATATTGTTAACTGTGCAGGATAAATTATATGATACACATGTAGACAATATTGTTGGTATCCTTACATTAAAAAAAGAAAACCCACAACGGTCACTGAAATAACTTGAAGCTGACAAAAGTAATGAATTCAAATTCACTGAAAATCAACTAATGAAAATCCGACATTGCATTTGAATTGTGGTTCAAACAAATAATGTGAACAAAGTAATGAAAATGGCCTTTCTCCTTTTCTACTTTTTAATCCTATTAAATGTCATTGTGTTAAGTATTAAGAATGCTTATATTAATATATTTTTGTCTTTTGTAGAGTCCTATGTATTTCCAAAAAAGGTCCCAATTGGACTGAAATATCCTGAAAAATATAATTATGGATGTTATATGTTGAACGGAAATTTAACATACTATTTACGCATAAATATATCAAAGGTCAATAAAGAGACCTCCCCATGATCTTTTTTATATACAGGACTGTATCTAGAACAGGGGGGCATCCTCTATATCTAGAGGAAAGAAGGTTTCCACTTAGATATAAAAAGGGATTCTTTACTGAAAGAGAAGTGAGACTGGGAAACTCTTTGCCAAATGGACTTGTCATGATAAATTCCCTAACAGAGTTCATAAAGGGTCTGGTTGCACTTCTAGAGTGCAGTAAAATAACTTGCTATAGTGACTAGGATTCTGGAGAAGGGTCGTTGATCCAGGAATTTATTCTTCTACTGTAGATTGGAGACAGGAAGGAATCTTTTCTCTAAAATAAGGACAACTGGCTTCTACCTTATGGGGCTTTTTGCCTTCCTCTGGATCAACACTATAACACAATAAGCTGAAATGGATGGACGTCTGTCTCTTTTTGGCCTTACAAGCTATGTAACTATGTGCGTGCCTATTCTTTCAGATGACAAATTTCTGTTCAACATATAACTTTCATCATTTATATTTTTCTGGATGTTTTGATCCAATCAGGACCTTTTTCAACAATGGATATACATAGGAACCTACAAAAGACAATTATTTATTAATATTAATACTGTTTATTAAGAATTTTATTAAGAATTATTAAGACAATTATTAAGGCAATAGAGTTAAAACATAGAAAAGGGCTTAGGTTAGGGCTTATTTTCAGGGGATGTCTTATTTTCTTTTTCCTCTGTTTACCGGTAGATATGGTACTGTATCGCAGTAAATGGTGGATGTCTATTCACCAAGAAAAACAGATACCCTTCACCAAGAAAAGCAGGCACCTCCAAAAGAATCACTCACCAGACCCCTGAAATCCAAAACAATTAAAAGTTGCAAGCGCTGATGGTGGATAGGCTCTTGCACACAGAACTGCATCACTCCTTTCAATGGTGCATTGCTGTCAGGTCTCTTGCCGTTCCAGGTGGCACTACTCAACCCTTATTTTTGTGGGATTATTTTGATGGTGTCTGCTTTACTTGATTAAGGGTTTACTGTATCTGTCCTGCTGTATTCCATTTACTTTTTTTTTTACATGTATAGCTGCCTGGATATGTTTTTTTATGAACTGTAACTAGGGCTTATTTTTGGAGTCAGGCTTATATTTTAAAATAAATAATGCTAGGGGTAATTATCAGGGTAGGTCTTATTTTCAGAGAAACATGGTATATGTATGTACAGCTGAAACCAGAAATTTTCATACACTATATAAAAAGATACATATTCATTTTTTTCTCACTATCTGACATGAAATCAAAATAAATCTTACCCATTTTAGGTCAATTAGGATTGCCAAAATTATTTATATTTGCCAAATGCCAGAATAATGAGAGTGAGAATGTTTAAGGCATTTTTATTACTTTCTGCAAAAGTTTACATACATTTCATAATTATTTGGTAGCATTGACGTTAAACTGTATGACTTGGGTCAACTGTTTTGGATATCTTTCCACAAGCTCCTCACAATAGTTGGTAGGAATTTTGGAACATTCCTCCTGACAGAACTGGAGTCACTGAGCCATGTTTGTAGGTCGCCTTGCTCGCACCTGCCTTTTCAGCTTTGCCCATAAATAGTGTTGAGCAATTATAATTGACAAAGTTGAAATCGGCACGGTTTTTATGTTGATCAGAATTTTCCGATCACGCGATAATTTAGGTGAGAATCTGCGCATACTATTGCGCCAATTTTGGGTGCTTCCTGTCATTTTGGCGGCCAGCAAATCAGCTTAGAGAATAGAGCAGGGTGAGCTGGGTGTGCGACGTCATGACTGTGATGTGTATGATTGTGATTAGCTGGAAAAATCACATGATCTCGTTTTGCATAGAACAGCCCTTCCTGTTCAGCATCAGTGTGTCTCTATGTCTCATAAGAGCAGGACGTGTAGTCAGCTCCCTCCTCAATACAGCTCAGCGAAACAGTTCTCTTTGTTCTCACAGACAACTATGCTTTTAGCTGTGAACATTAGAACAAAGGTAGATTAGAGAATTTCAGTTTTTAGTTAGTTGGGCTGAGACTTTGAAAGAAGCGTCTAGCGCTGTACAGCCACCGGGGGAGGGGAGTGAGGGGGGCAGGCAAACACAGACAGACAGACAGGCTTTTGAAAGGACAGTGTATATTGTGCAGCCCAGACTGCTTTGACCCTGCATTGAAATTGCTTTTTATTACCAGTTTTTGGTGAAATAGTACCTTGTATTTTGTGCAGCCTGTATATTAGGATACAGAACTATTCTAGTAACTGCAGGTGTATTTGATAGGTGCAAAACCCACCTTTTATTATCCGTACACAATTTAATTAGTATTTTTTTCACTTTTGTGCAGCCCAGTTTTGTTCAAAGACCCACTTTTTACTTACAATAGGATACAGAACTTTTCTAGTCACCGCAGGCGTATTTCATAGGTGCAAAAACCACCTATTATTATCAGTACACAATTTAATTATGTGTTTTTCACTTTGGCGCAGCCCAGTTTTGTTCAAAGACCCACTTTGTACTTACAATAGGATACAGAACTTTTCTAGTCACAGCAGGTGTATTTCATAGGTGCAAAAACCCCCTTTTATTATCCGTACACAATTTAATTAGGTGTTTTTCACTTTGGCGCAGCCCAGTTTTGTTGAAAGACCCATCTTGTACTTATATTACCATACAGAAATTTGCTAGTAATTGCTGTTGTATTTCATAGGTGCAAAAACCACCTTTTATTATCCGTATACATTTCAAGTAGGTGTTTTTTTTTACTTTGGTGCAGTCCAGTTATGTTCAAAGAGCCACCTTGTACTTAAATTTGAATACAGAAATGTTGTAGTTACTGTTGGTGTATTTCATTGGTGCAAAAACCACCGTTTGTTATCCGTATAACTTTTAAATAACTGTATTGCACGTGGTGCGGCCCGAGTTTTTTTCAAATAGCCACGTTGTATGACAATTTTCTGGCAACTGTTCTCGTTTGTCATTGCTGCAAAAAATGCAATTTCTCATCCGTATAACTTCTGAATAGTTTTATGGCGCTCGTTGAATCGCACGTTGGCGCAGATAGCGCACTTGTATGATTTTTTTTGAAAACTATCAATTCCTAGTCCTACTGGGCAGTTGTAAATCCCTGGGACTGAAGGAAGAACACTGTTGATTTTGTCTTACGGTTCTTCCACCAGACCGCATTTCACAGGTATTCGCTAGAAACATTTCAGTTTCTAATCCTAGTTGGCTGTAGGACATTAGAGGGATTTAAGAATAGCTGTGATTTGCCGTCTTTTAATACGAGACTTTCAAAAACTCTTCCATACCTTCTTTTTTTTTTTCCTAACATGGAGTAACTTTACTTCAACAGAACCTATATAATAAAACAAGTGGGCACCGCCCGGTTGAATGGTGCCCGGATAAACAACAATATATAACAGAATAAAATCTTATAAAACTTTACATAAACCTGAAAAAGTGCACACCATCAAACACAATGGTTAAAGCAGCCACAGTCCAGTGCCCACTGAATGCCATATGGGTTCCTGGGGGTAGACACGTCCTGGACCCATGTGCCCCCATCACAGTGCCATCTACTTGGTCTTCCTGGCCTCAGGGATCCTGACTGGGGTCTGTTACACTGAGGTGTAGGTGTACTTGGTCAGAGGGCAGAATCTCCTGGTGTGGGTCTGGTCCCATGATGCCCCACACTGGGGGCAGGTGTACCTGCTCAGAATTGGGCACAACACCTTGCCAGTCAAGTCCTTCAGGCTGTGGGCAGTGTAGAAGCTATGGGCCTCCCCACTGTACTTGCAGAAGGAGCAGTGGGTAAAGTCAGTGTCCCCCTTGGAGGGGTCAGGGTCGCTGGGTTTGGGTCCTGGGGCTTCAGGTGGCAGGGGGTGACTTCTGTCCCTCTTGTCTCTATGGTAGACCTCTTTTGCTGGAGCTGGCTTGCAAGGTTTCTGGCCTGGGGGTAAGGTGCCAGGATCTGCAGATGCTCCTTGGCTGCTGGCACCATCGTGGTTGCTCCTCAGGATGGCATGGAGGGTAGCTTTGAGGCCCAAGTAATCTCTCCACATGTCAAAAGTCATCCTGGATCTTGTCTGCTGCTCTGGCGTCCCTTCCATACCTTTTTTAAATTGTTATGTTTCTGAAAATGGAGCGAAATGCAGGTGGTAAGCGAGCAAAGAGGACTGTAGGAGGTAGAGCTACAAGAGAAGGTGCTCCTTCCAGTGCTGGTGACAACATGCAAGCCAGCGGATCGTCGGTTGCAGGACCGTCAGGCCTGTCATCACTGGGTCCGGGCCCTGTGAATCTCAGTAACGAACAGCGTCACCAATCTGTTCTTCAGTGGTTAATGCAACCTGCAAGCTGTGATCCAGGAAGGGTATAGTCAATTGTCCATTTCAACTAAAATGGTGTTCAAGATCTTTTTTCCAGCACTTTTTAATCTGGGGGTCATGCAGGTTCGGGGCTCATGCTGCGTTCCAGGACATTGATAATCATTGTCCAGTTCAAGTAAAATGATGGTTCAAATAATACTGCCTTCCAGCACTTTTTAATCTGTGGGTCATGCAGGTTTAAGGGTCATGCTGTGGTACATAACAGGGATAGTGAATGGTCTGTGACTTTTTTTCTGTGACTCTTGTTGCCTCATTGTGTTGCTAAGATGTATGCACATATCATTTTACTGTTGTGGATGTTAATTCAGTTTCTCAGCCCTGTTTGGGTGTAAGAATGAAGGTGTTGTTCCTCTCCCATAGACTTTAATGGTCATCGGCGATAATCTATTATCGACTATCGGAAATCGTCTTGATAATTGACAATATCGACTATCGACCCTATATATATATATATAGATATATAGATATAGATATATATATAATTATTATATATATATATATATATATATATATTTATTTATCCTTACAATATATAATATTGAGAATTTTTTTAACTTAAAGATTTTCTGGATCCTTCATTGTGTGAACCATGCCTCATTAGTACATTGTTTTTATCTGCTTGCTACGTGACCTGTCAAGTTTTTATAGCCTAAACAGTAAAGGTCATAATGATTAGTCTGCTTAATTTTTGTTAATTTCAAAAGGGCTTTATTTTTTTGGGTGTTTTGAAGCATGTAGTTCAAAGTTTTTCAACAGTATATATCATCCATTAGGCAAAAAGTCGGAAAACCAAATGCTCTAATTATAATCCACTGAAAACGAGAGAAGAAATCAAGCATTCATTTTTGGTACAAAAAGATCTTAGGAAATTTCCCAAATTTTGGTTTTATAACGAAGAGTTTAAAATGGTTTTTTTGGAAAAAAAATAGGAACAAAGCTCTTAGTAGTCAATGGGCCTTTTATATAACCCGACGGGGGTTATAACATTCCACCCCTGGATGCCCCTTTTTTAAAATTGCTAGCAAAAAAATGTAAAAGGGGAAAAGTTATAATTTTTTTCTTTTTGCTGTTTTTTTACTTAAAAACCGAAAAATTTTTTTACTTTTTAGGGCGCTTCAAAGGTTCACAATTTAAAATTTTAAAAACTGTTTTTAGGAAAAAAATTTTCCAAAGGGAATTTTTTAAATGGAAGAAAAATTTTAAAAAAAAACTAAATTTGGTTTAAAATTTAAATTTCCCTTTTGGGTTTTATTGGACGCAAATTTATACCTTTTTAAAAAAAAGGAAAAATTTAAAAAAAGTAAATTACCAAACAAAGATTTACAAATCTGTGCAGTAGTCTATCCTGTTTTCTATTAAAATTAGGGCTAAAGTATCTAAAATGGAAAAAAGAAACCTTTCCAAAAAGTTGGGATTTAAAACCCTTTGGCTTTTCCCGTGTTTTTTTTTTCTTTAAAACCCTCACATTTGTTTTTTTTTTTGCCTTTTTCTTATGCATTTTATGAAACTTTTTAATGGTACTATGCAATACAATCATGGGAAAAAAATAAAAATTTTTTTTGTTGTGGGGAAAATTTTTTTGGAGTTTTTGTTTATATTTAAAATTTTAAAAGCTCAGGTAAAAATATCATGCTATCTGTACTCTGCAAGTCCAATTCCAGTGATACTGAATTTTTCAATATGTTTTAGTACAATATAAAACATTAACTTTTATGTTTTTCCTTCTATGGACCAGAGTGGGGGCTCGATTTTTTCCCGGTTAAAAAATGTAGTTTTTTTTAGGTACCCCTTTTTGGGGATATTCGGGGTTTTTAATAACCCCATTTTTCTAATTTTTTGGGGGAAAAAAAAGGGGGGACTGTTGATCGGGGTTTGCGCCTGATTTCGGTTGTATAAATGCCCCTAAACCCTGACCGACTCCAAATGTCGGAAAGGCAGGGGGAATGCCCCCTGTTAGGGTAACCCTTCCCCCCCAAATTTTTATTTCGCCTTTAAAAATGGGGGGGTTTGTAGTTTTGGAAACGCTATGGGCGTTTTTGGGGCGGGAAAATCCCAGATTTAAAATCCCAACCATGTATTTAATGGGGGTCGGGAAAGTGAGGACGTTCAGCTCTAAAAGGAAAACCTAGTTCAAAGTGGTTTTTGAGTCGGGGAAAGGGCAGGAAAAAACATCAAACCCAAAATAAACCTAAAAAAAAATGAAAAAATTAGCTTTTGAATTGATAACCCTGGGAAAAAACCGGGCGGGGAAATTTTTCCCGGGGTAAATTTTGTTCGTAAATAAGTTTCCCGGGTTACCCATTGGGTTTGGCAAGTTTAATGTGGTTTTTTTTAAGGTTTATGGGCCCTTTTTGGGCGCAGAAAAAAAAGTTTCGGGCATGTAAAGAAAAGGATTTTCACCCGATTTTTGGGTATCCTTGCCCTCATCGGGCCCCAATTTTCCCCCGTCGGACCCCAGGGTTTCGATTTTTTAGGCGCAGCCCTTTGCCCTTTTTGGAAAGTTGCAAACCCTGAAGGGGAGTGCAATGGGCGCCGGGTTGTGGAGTTCTTTTGGGGCGGGGGCGTGGGGTTAGAAAAACTCCGAGGCTGTATGATCGGGGGTCGGCCCAAAAAGTGGGGGCGCACTGCCCGCGCTCGCCAAGGGTTGGGCAGGGCAGACCTAGTTGATTCTTTGGGCAAAAAAGATCCCGGAGGGGGGCGGAAATGAAGCGAGAACGAAAATGAGAGGAAACTTTTAGAAATCGCCCCAAAAGAAAAAACTCGGCCCCTCAGCTCCGGCGGCATGGAGTTGATTTTTAAAAAAAAAGTCGCTTTTATTAGGTGTAAAAAATTATCAGAAAAAAGAAGGGTCAAAAACCCTTTTTTTAAAAAAAAAAAAAAAAAACACCCTTTCCAAAAATCCCGGGAAAGGCGCAACATAAGGGAAAAATTTTGGAAACTTTGGAAAAATTTTGGGAAATACAGTAATTCAAATTTTTGTAAGCGCTTCTTTTGGTCGGCAGGAAAAACCCGCCAAACAGGAAAAAGGAGCGACAGGGGAACCAAAATTTTAAACCCAAAGGAAAAGTATTTTACCCAAACAAAATTTAAAGGAAAAAGGGCAGTTCAAAATACAGTAAAAAAAGCAAAAGAAATGATTGGGTTGAGGGTAGCGAGGGGGTTGGCAAAACCCCGGCCCCAAACAGAATAAAGGGCGGGGAAAAGGGAACAAAAAAATTTCTAACCTATGGAGAAATATTGACCAATCAAATTCAAAGGCAGGACAGTTCAAAATACAGTAAAAAGGGCAGAAAAGAGCTGATTGGTTGAGCTAGCGGGGCTTGGCTATCTGGGGCAATCAGAGGGGCGAGCTACATGTCCCATTGTAGTCTATGGCCCAGATCGGGGCAATGAAATCTCGGCTACAGCGCCGTGCGGCATGGAGTATGATTAAAAAAATCATTTTTATTAGGTGTAAAATATTATCTGAAAAAGAGCTGAAACCTTCTAGAAACATAAATCAATCAAAACCCTAACAATGCGTTTGTCGCTGTCACCAGCACTACATCAAGGGAAATTTCGATATTTGAGAATTGCCAGGAAATACAGTGATTAAATTCTTTAAGCTCTTTTCATTGGTATATTCAGTCACTGTTGGAGCACGGGCGTGCCTGCGATGGCCCGTGCGCCGCAAGGGACCGTCTTTAGTTATATGCGGCTCATCAGGGAGCGCATATAGCTGAAGGACGAGGGAAGCTGACAGGGTTTGGGTGGGTGCGGGTGGCCGTGCGTGTCAGCTATCTCTTCCCCTGCTATGCGACTCCCTCCGGAGCGCATGCAGGGGGAAAGGAGATACCCACTGCGGGCAGAGAGCAGCCTCCGCTCCCAAATGGATCGGGGGCCGCAAACTCGGGCCGTCGGGAGTTTCCGGCACAGGCAGCGTGTGTCATCACCCCCCTGTGCTGAGAAGACCGAGGAGCGCGCCCGGGAGACGGAGCAGCGGGGATCAAGGTAAGTGGTTGTTTTTTGTTTTAAAACGATGCCTATACCTGCCTTTTAGTACTATACCCTGCCTATACTGCCTAGTACTGCCTATACCTGCCTAGTACTATCTATACCTGCCTAGTACTGCCTATACCTGCCCTATACCCGCCTATACTAAACTACTGCCTGTACTATCTATACCTCCTATAACCTGCCTAGTACTGCCTATACCTGCCCTATACCTGCCTAGTACTATCTATACCTGCCTATACCTGCCCAGTACCTGCTATACCTGCCCTATACTTTCCCTAGTACTATCTTATACCTGCCAACCCTGCCTAGTATTGCCTATAGCCTGCCTATACCTGCCTAGTACTGCCCATACCTGGCCCAAAACCACTGTTCCCTGGGGGCCAAAATTTGGGGAAAAATTTTTA
>JAODAL010049822.1:0-27875 GCA_025379985.1 Phyllomedusa bahiana | reverse complement strand
TCTGTGAGTGACAGAGTCCAGCCACCTGGCGGGGGGCGGTCGCACCAGCCAATGGGAAGACCCGGGGGCGCCCCAATCAGCTACGGGGGTGGTATTGGGGAAAACACATTTAAACTCCTGAAAGCTGAGTGCTGCGCTGCGAAATTCTCCTGGTCCCCTGATTACTTGTTTTGTTTCTGTATTTCTTCTCTGTGTACCTGACCTTGGCTTGTTCCCTGACCCGGCTTGTCTCCTGATTTTGTACCTCGCTCCCATTCGTGTTTGACCTCGGCTTGTTTCGTTTTTCCTTTGGTTTGTTTTGTGTTTGGGGTTTCCTTTTTTTAATTTTGACCCGAACTTTTTTGACTATTCTTCCCCTGAGGGCCCAGACTCTAGTGCGCGGGGGAAGTCCCCATTGAATCTGCCGTTTGGGCGCACGTCAAGTAGGCAGGGCAGGGGCGGGTTCCAGTCAGAGCTCACTGTACCTCCCTTGATGTGACAGTACTCATTTCACTGTGGATAATGACACAATTTTCCCATTTCCCGCTGCATTTTACGGGTTTGTTCAAATTGGGACCAAAGCACTTTTCTCTGAGAACAAAACCCCTTTCCCCTTCCTTGGTTTTATGATGGCGGGACATTTTCATCTTTTAACTTTGTAAAATTGTTTTACAGAAAAATGAGGCCCCTTCAGCATTGGATTTTGCCCCCAAAGGTTTTGAGACTTGTGCAAGTCCACAATTATCTTCTGATATCTTGGGATTTCATTATACTTCCATGAGTTACACACAAACAGGTTTTTCTGGTGTGCTTTAAAAATATACCCACAGATGTGTCTCATTAACTAGTGGTGCCAATAAAAAAAAGCTTCCAAAGCAGACATTTCTATGGGCTGTCCCAAATTGTTTAAAGACATTAATCCTAGTGTATGAAACTTTTTATTTGCAGAAAGTATTAGAAAGCCTTTAAAAATCTCTCTTTTCATTATTCTTAATTTGGCAAATATAAATAATTGTGGTAAACCCAAATTTACCCAAAAGGGTAAGTTTTATTCTGATTTTTGTCAGATAGTGAGAAAAAAAAAACATATGTGCTTTTTTTTAGTCTATGTAAACTTTGGTTTTAAAATGGGATGTATGTTTTGCTTTGGACACATTGTGCTTGAAAATGGCTCCATGGAGGAATTGAAAGATAGCTGATTTACTGACTTGGGTGAGTAAATTATCCTTTTTTTATTTTGGGTGGTGCTTCTTTTTTGCTTTTGTACCTACGATTGAGGTCTTCTAACAATCTTGATTGTTTTGTTTATATATTGACAGTGCCGTATCCCAAACATTTTCTGATATTTTTGATTACAGGGCACAGTGCATAGTAATGATTTATGAATTAATCTTGCAGGCGCTATCTCCTTTGTCTCTGTCACACTATCTTTGGTAACTATATATTTTCCTATTATTGCTCTATGAATTGGTATATAGTGGTATTACTCACCCATAGGTTCCCATTGTAAAATAGTATACAGTCAGAAAAGTTTTCCCATTCACTTTAACTTCAGAAAAAAATACATTCTCCAGTAAAGCAACATTTTAAAAAAGACTTCTGAGCTGCTGAGATAGATCCTTAACTGAAGTATTTAATTCTAAGTGACACCAGCAGTACTGACTCAATTAATTCCATGGAAGAACATATTTTCAAGCTGAGTTTTTACAGATTCATGTGGAGGAGAAGTTTATATTCTTAAACAATGACAAATTATTGTGTGCGGCATTATTGATCATTCTATCCTCCAAAGTTGTTTTGAGTCTCTTTCAATCCACAGCATGGTGCTACTTGTCAGACATGCAAAAAACTTTCGGTAATATTACCCAGTGGAAATAAGTGACTCTGCTGCTGATTAATGAAATCCATCAGTAGTTTACGGCAGGTACTGCAAAATCCAGCAAAGCAAACAAGTTAACAAATCAAATGTGTTCTGTGGGGTTCTCATTCTGCAAATATGCAATGTAAACTTAGTTTGATTTTGCACTTTACTAGGTGGAGCTCTCAAAATATAATGAGTGTATTTACAGTCCTCATGCTTCCATAGGTCATTTATTTCATGTTGAGTTATATTTACATCCTCCTACCTGTAATATTACTTAGTGTACTCAGTGGTGATAGGTCCTCTTTAAGAGCTGAAAGTAAACAAAAGTAATTGTTTGTTAGAGATAAGCCACTCTGTTCTCAAGCTGCTGGCAGTACTATGTGCTGACCTATGATGACATCACTCTCTGCTCTCAGATAAGACAAAAAGCAAAGAGAGCAGAGGAGCATGGGTCAGTAACTAAGAGAAACCTGTGTGCATTCAGAGCAGAAAATTATAATTAATCTCTATTATTGCCTCAACAAAGCAAAATAAACAAAACAATGTATTTGGAAAACATCTCCATTTATCGTTCCCTACATGTTGAAAGCTAATGACTGTAGTGAGACAACTCCTGTAAGTCTCCGAAACACAGTTACCACCTTTGAAGACACTATAAATCTACTGAATGCCTTTAAATTCTGTTATCTATTTCTGATAAACCCTTTTTGTTAGAAGGGTGCCTCAAATATAAGCTGTTGACAGTGTGTCCTCCCCATTTATAATATGCAGAAAAATCCGGCAGTAAATGTTCAATTCCCTTTTTCATCACCACAGAAAAAGAAAAAGAACAGTATCTCACAAAAGTGAGTACTCCCCTCACATTTTTGTAAATATTGTATTATATTTTTCATGGGACAACACTGAAAATATGACACTTTGATACATTGAAAAGTAGTCAGTGTACAGCTTGTGCAACAGTTTAAATTTGATGTGCCCTCAAAATAACTCAAAGCCCAGCCATCGATGTCTAAACTGCTGGCAACAAAAAAGTGAGTACACCCTTAAGTGAAAATGGACAAATTGTGCCGAAAGTGTCAATATTTTGTGCTGTCTCCATTATTTTCAGCACTGCCTTTCCCTGGATGTAGGAGACCTTGTGTTCCTCCACCTTCCATTTGAGGATTCCCCACAGATGCTTGGAGACATGATTGGCCAGTCCAGCACCTTTACCCTCATTCAGCAGCACACATGCAGCCCCAAACCATGACACTTCCTCCACGATGCTTGACTGTAAGCCAGATACACCTGTCTTTATACTGCTCACCTGGTTGCTGCCTCACATGCTTGACACCATCTGAACCAAATAAGTTTATCTTGGTCTCATCAGAACATAGGACATGGTTCCAGTAATTCATGTCCTTAGTCGGCTTGTCTACATCAAACTGTTTGCCGGTTTTCTTGTGCAACATCTTTAGAAGAGGTTTCCTTCTGGGACGACAGCCATGCAGACCTATTTAATGCAGTGTGCGGCGTATAGTCTGAGCACTGACAGGTTGATTCTACTCCCCTTTAACCTCTGTAGCAATGCTGGTAGCACTTATACATCTATTTTCAAAAGACAGTCTCTGAATATGACGCTGCGTACGTGCACTTACTACTTTATATTGTATCAAAGTGTCATATCTTCAGTGTTCTCCCATGAAAATATGTAATACAATATTTGCAAAAATGTGAGGGGTGTACTCACTTTTGGGAGATACTGTATATGTATTGGTCATGTAGAGGAATAGATGTCTCTACACTTGGGTTATGTTTCTAGAAGATAACAGGAATCTGAAAAATACACTGGTATTTTTGGAGCGTTTGCAATTTTGCATGTGTACTTTACACATGTTTTTCTATTGAGATCAGTGGGATGTAGGTTAGGTTTGGGGTGTTTTACATTTGTATTCTATCGCAAAATTCCCAATAAACAAGCTTGGTGAACATATGCTTCACCAGTCAATACATTTTGAAACTTACATAAATCTCAATTAAGGGTTTCCCATCTATTAGCTGAAAATGTACTAATATGTTATTTGATTTTTTTTTTCCTATATACCAGACAACTTCTTCAAGCTGTACCTGCTCACTCCATGTAAATTAACATGTTAATAGTGAGGTACTGGTGCCAGAAGCCTGTTAATTTACATGCTATCTTTTATGCCACTGTGTGATCCTACATGAATGGCTATCTGCAGGGTTGGGATGTCAGACAAGCAGCCCAATCCTAATGTGATAGGAAATGGAAATGGTCAGTTTCCTGTTACTAAAAACTCCTGAAGACAATTTTCACATTCAGTGTTCACAGGAAGACACCTTGTAATAATACCTGAAACAGAAGCTTCATCTGTGCTGATGTGAAAAAAATCCACAATCACCAAGTGAACAATATATCATAAAAAACCATAGTTTTTATTAGTAATATTAATAATCTTTTAATATTAAAAGAAGAATTACGCTATACACCCCCTATCCAAAATAAATTACCTAAACGGGTAGCTTGCCCCACAAAGGGAGACCCCATTCTCCACCCTGTCTCTGAGACCAAACCTGGTCATCCTGCATAAAAGTACTTAATAAAAATACACAAATAAACTGCCAAATAAGTTCTTAATAGAGCAAAAATACCCACAAAGATAATACTCTCAAAGATAAAAACTGAAATATATGCTTCCCACTCCACAGATACCCGATAGTGACAAGCAAAAGTCAATCTCAAAGGTAATAAGAAATAAGGGGGACTTGTATGAAAACGGACTAGGCCTAAGACTTTCTTTGTTTCCCATAGCAACCAATCAGAGCTCCCCTGCAGCACACTATATGAAATGTAAGGCTATGTTCACACAGCTTATTGCGGCATGTACAGTACGTGCTACAATACATCGGGTGTTTTGGAAGCATGCGCTGATCAGCGCGTATTTCCAAAGCACGTGGAGGGTGCTGGCCCCATTGACATGCATTGTCAGCAGCGCTTAAGCATCGCGAACAATTGGCATGTCAGTTCTCTCCCCGGGTGTACGATGCGATCATATTGTTCCCCCCCACCCCGGGAGACAACGCATAGTTCATAGCTCTCTATGAGAGCTATGAATTACGGTAATTGCGACGCACATTTCACTGCGTATAAATGCACGTGCAATTACGTTCTAAAATAAGCATTGTGAAAATACCTTAAGAGGAGCTCTGATTGGTTGCCATGGGCAACAAAGAAATTCTTACACCTAGACAGTTTCATACATGAGGCCCAAATTCCCTAAGGTGTACTACTTCTATAAAAGGTACAAAATGTTGTAGAACAATACAAAAATTATGTCATAAATAGAAGACAATTACACAATTTACACGTATATATATATCCATTTCAAGCAAGGCCTTTGTATCCTGCAAAAATATCTGAAGAAGACTAAGAAATAAAAAATATCTCTTTCAGATTGTTGATAGAGGGGTAAGCCAGTGGGATCTAAGCATTTACTGTGTGCAACCCTTAGAACCACAATATATTTAGCTGAAAAGTTTGTCTGGGAAGGATTGAAGTTTCTGATTGCCAGCTGCTCATAGCCAAGCAATTGCTGAGAACATTTATAATGGTGTTAATTGGCCCTGACACAAATGCCTCATGTCTCATTCCTTATGCCCCACACCTCATGCGCTATGCCTCACGCCTCAAACTTCATGGCATATAGAAACTTTTTTAGATTACATATAGAATTAAAGGGGAACTAAAATGAGATATTGCGAGATATCACGCAATGGTGAAGAGACAGGGTAGAAAGTAGTAGACTCATCTAAAAGGGGTGTTCCAATCTCAACCATTTATGGCATGTCGATAGGGTATGCCAGAAATATCTGATAGGTGCATGTCCTACCTACCCACACCTATCTTAAAGGGAACTTGTCACATAGATTATGCCCTCCTTGATGAGGACAGGACAAGCTAGAGACAGACCTGCTGTTTCCAGCGCTGTGTCCCTTATTATGTAAGATGCTGTAGTTTTAGTGTATTTAGTGCTCAAATCTGCAGTTTTTCTCCAGAAAAGAGTCATGAAAAGACTCACTTTAATTCATTACCCACCCACCTGCGGCTAGCCCTGCCCACCTCAACTGATAAACCTATTTAGAGATGGGCGAATTTCTCAAAAATTCGAGTCAGTGACTTCGCCGAATTTTCCGACAAAATTCATTTCAGTCCGAATTACTTTGAAAAACAGCTATTTCCAGGCTGCACAGAGCCTCTAGGGTGCTGTAGAACGTTGTACCATGCTTAAATATGCAGAGGGAGCTTGGTTTGATCTTAATACAATGCTGTGTTTTAGTATGACACACATATGCATGCCACCGCTCATAGAATTGTTTCGCTTTAAAATTCCCTGGGCACTTAAGGGGGCAAAACTGACCAAAAAACTGAAGCAGGAATGTAGCCTGATAAAGTCATGGCAGCGACAGCTGGAAAAAAACAAGCTGAGAGCTCAGGTGGCAACATCAGTGACAGAGTGTGGAGGTGACGGCGGCAGCCACAGCAGCATGAAAGGGTTTAGAGAGTGGCAAATGACATTCTGGAGGTGGCAAAAAACAGGAGTAGGCCACAGAGTTTGGGACAAATGACACAGTGGGAGGTCAGCAGCACAGCCACAGCACAGCATGAGGTCAGACAGTGGCACAATGACATTCTGGAGGTGGAAAAAAAAAGTAGTTTGGCCACAGAGTGGCACAATGACACCAGTTGTAGGTCACGGCAGCAGCCACAGCAGCAGCAAAGAGGTCAGAAAGTGGCACAATGACATTCTGGGGGTGGCAAAAACAGGAGTAGGCCACAGAGTGGCACAATGACACAGTGTGTAGGTCACGGCAGCAGCAACAGCAGCAGCATGAGGTCAGAAAGTGGCACAATGACATTCTGGAGGTGGCAAAAACAGGAGTAGGCCACAGAGTGGCACAATGACACCCCGTTTTGTAGGGCACGGCAGGAGCAACAGCAGCAGCATGAGGTCAGACAGTGGCACAATGACATTACCGAGGTGGCAAAAACAGGAGTAGGCCACAGAGTGGCACAATGACAGAGTGTGGGAGGTCACGGCAGCAGCAACAGCAGCAGCATGAGGTCAGACAGTGGCACAATGACATTCTGGAGGTGGAAAAAACAGGAGTAGGCCACAGAGTGGCACAATGAGAGAGTATGGAAGTCACGGCAGCAGCATCAGCAGCAGCATGATGTCAGAGAGTGGCACAATGACAGGGTGTGGAGGTGACCGCAGCAGCAAAAACAGTAGCAGCAGCATGAGGTCAGAGAGTGGCACAATGACACAGTGTGGAGGTCACGGCACCAGCAACAGCAGCAGCAGCATGAGATCATAGCGTGGCACAATGACAGAGTGTGGTGGTGGGTGGCAATACCAGTTCCTGGTAAAAATGGTGGTAGGCAGATGGAGAAACTGTCAGCAGATGTGTGGCATCAGGTGAGTGGCAGCATCAGAATAGTGGCTGAGGCAGGTAGTTTGAACCTAGACTCATTTCTCAAAGTTTGGGTGAGGCGTCATGGCTGATGTAATCTGACGCATAAGGCATTTGTGTGTTGTAATCCTGTCCGATCCACGCCTGATTCATCTTGACAAAGGTCAGTCGTTCCACATTTCCTGTTGACAAGCGGGTTCTCCTTGGGGTAACGATGGCCCCCGCCGCACTGAACAAACCCCGTCTGATGCCACACTAAATGGCCGGGGAGGCCCCCGACAGCTTCTCCACTGCAAACTCAGCAAAGTTGCGGCCACACATCCAGTTTGGCTGCCCAGTAGTCCAGTGGATCTTCTAACTGGGTGGCAGAGTGCTGTCCAAATAGCCACCACCTGTTGGATCAGGACTGTTCCAGGTCCTGCTGCTGCCCGGCGACCTGCCCTCCTCATAAGGCGGGTGAAGGAAGCTGCTCATCAGTGACTCCAGACTTAAGTTGCTGCTGAATGGAGCTGGTACTGCTCCTAACCCCCCACCTTTCCCCAGCAGCCGCAGTAGTAGTACGTGAGCGCTGAGGAAACCCCCCGGTCCAAAACTGTCAGAGAGGGACAGGCCGCACATAGGCAGCGGCAAAACTGATACGGAGGATTTCCCTATAGTATTTGAAACTTGTCCTCCCTCTCAGCAGCTGGGAAAAAGTCTCCCATTTTGGACCGGTGCGAGGGGGCCAATAGGGTGGGGAGAGCCAGAAGTCATCCCCCTGTTTCCGACTGGTGATATTCGGCTGTCACTAGCCAGGCAAATCAGCATGCTGCGAGCCATCTGCACAAGTGACTCCGAGGGGCTCCCTGCCTCCATCTCCACTGTATACTCCCACGGTGCTTGCGGGTCATCTGCCTCGTCTTCCTCATCTCCATCTACCTCCTCCAGCTGCTCCTGTTCCTCGTATCTTGTCACCTGGGTAGAAAATCCACTCATTTCACCAGACAATTCTTCTGCCCCAATGTCTTCCTCCTCCAGTTCAGTCCCCACCGGACTCATGTGGCCGCGAGATGTAGTCGCCACGTCTCCAGTCCCCTGCCCAGACAGATTTTTCAGCATCTTTTCCAGGACATGAAGCAGTGGAATGACGTTATTCATCCCGTAGTCCTGGCGACTGACAAATAACGTTGCCTCCTCGAATGGCCTCAGCAAATGGCAGATGACACGCATGAGCTGCCACTGGCTGACATCAAAGTTACACAGAGGAGTACTCCTGTCCACCTGGATCATCAAAAAATCGTTAATGGCTTTTCTCTGTTCATACAGTCGGTCCAACATGTGCAGGCTGGAATTCCAATGGGTGGAAAACATCGCATTAACAGTAGTGTGTTGGGGGAGGCCGTTCTGACGCTGCAACTTGAGGAGGGTTTTTCTTGGCTTTGTAGGAATGGATGAAGTGCATGCACAGTTTCCTGGCCTTTTTTCAGAATCTTCTGAGATCGGTGGAAGACTTCAGGAACCTTTTCACAACCAGTTTGAACACATGCACCATGCAGGGCGCATGGACCATCCCTCCTCGGTGCAGGCGCGGACAACCATGTTGCTTCCTGAAACAGAATTGAAAATAAGTTTATCATTTTAGCTTTTTTAAATTTTGGAAACCCATCTTGTCTTCTTCAAACTTAAATCTTTTTTTCTAATATGAAGTTCTGAGTAGGATACAAGGAATGTTCTGTTCCGCTCACATCATAATATTTGGTCTAGTGATACGTCTAGAAGGCCGTGGCATTTGAATAACAGGTCATAAGCTGCTGCTTATTTAAGGTTATTAGATTAGCGAAACTAAGAAAATTTGTCAGAGTATTCATTTTATTTTTTTGGTAGATGGGAGGTGTCATAAATTTTAATAATTAAATGATATCTTTACATTAAGACATGTTTGGGGATTGTAACCTATATCTTATGCTATATACTTATCTTTGATTGGATTGTAATATGCCCTACCTTCTCTGTATGATCACGCCTATACCCTTTAAAAAATTTCATGTCAGTCCATAATAAAGCATTCTAATCTTTTGAATGAATCACAGTGCATTGTTATGTTTGAAGGTCCGTGGGAGACAGAGAGGTTGCTAAGAAAGGATATCTACATCATTTTGGTGACGTGACTCGGATCAGAAAACCTATCACCAGAGTGAAGAACGGGATACGCAAGCACCCTGGTGAGCATTTGCCACACACAAATCCATAGCTTCTCTGCAAAAAGGTGTTGGATCTTGTTAATCGCTGTGAGTGAGGTTTCTCTATTATTCTCCCTCTCCCACGTATCAATTTGGTTTATAGTTTAGGTTAAAGTTTTTATAGAGTTGTTAAAAGTTAAGGTTGAGAAAAGAAATTGTCACAATTTGCAGTTTTGGGCTTTAAAAGTGAAATAAGTTATCGGGTTTTGTTACTGAACTTTGTTTTGTTGTCTTGTATCCAATGTTTTTATTGGCTGGGCTTTTGTTTTGTCTTCTCTGTGTTTTTTCTCCTTAGGGTCGGCTGCCCTCAAGCGGTGAGATAATTTAGCTTACTTCATACTGGTTTGGTTTGCATTGTGTATGCACATTAATTTGTCTTATTGTTATTTTTTTCCTTCTATTTTGGGTTGTATATATGCGTTATTTTTGCACATGAATATTTCCTTGCTGTTAGTATAACTGTTTACTATAATAAGTCTCGCTTTAGAAGTAGAAGAAAATTACATTTCATTTGAGAAATTGTCATTGTTTTTTTATTGATTACAACAAGGTACTAGACAATCGCCACATGCTCTTTTAAGTAATATAGAAAGTGTCCACTGAGCAAGGAGTGCCTCAGTGAAGGGTATTATAGGAGGCTATAAACATTTTTTTTAGTCCAATCTGACGAGGTGGGTACTATTCCTTGGTTAGGACTTCATAAACATGGGAAATGTGTCATCAACTTGCAAGAAAGAACAAGTCTGATGTGCCCCAGATAGGAAAAAGTACATCCTATATACCGGAGGAAGTCCTATGACCCATATGCTAAAAAAAATTATAGGGGGTTTAGCCCATACATCATTTTTGGGTAAATGGCAATTGTGTATACCTGAGTTACCTCAAGAAGGTACATGGGATTTAGAGACATTACAGAAGATAGCTTCTTGTTGTAAAGAACAGAAAGAAATGGAAATGTTTTGCAATTGGATAGGTGAAGCCAAAACGCAGTTGTTAGCTTCAGGGGACACCTCAGATAACACTGACAAGCCCATCATTAACACCACTGACATTTTTAAACACCTTTTTTGATACTAAACCAAAACCTTCAGATGGTGGTACAGTCACAAAAAGTATTGATAAACCACAAAAAGCTAATGAACATTGTAGATGATGCTGAGGATGACATGTTTACATGCTTAGACAGAGCATGGGGTCTCAAATAAAGAGAGACCTTACAGTAGCACTCGCTAAAGATGCTTCCAAGTAGCCCTGACCCCAAAGCACCTCTACACGAGCAGACACTTCATTGCAAACCCCCAAAACATCAGATAGTGCTATTGCAGGAAATATACCTGACCTGCCTAGGTCTTCCTCCCCGTTTAACTCAGGTAACTCCAAGTGGCCCCATTTATAGAATCTCTAGAAGGGGGGCCCCAAGGAGCTGTAGTTACACCCATCAAAGAGAAAAGCACAACATTAGGAGATGATCCTTAAATTACGGGAACATACAACTACCATTGAAACAAAAACATCAGCATCATATTTTTCACAGTACATCCACCTGCATATGAAATACAGGAAACCTAGTCCACAAATTAGGACCAGGATACACACAGATTGACATTTCAAACATCATTAAGGGAGGGAGGAGACAACGTAGAGGAAAGGGAAGCTGAACCCCCCAAAAAACTACCGAACCCCCCTAATAGGGATAAAGAAAGAAAATCCGATTCAGCTAATGAGTTGTTTGTTTTGCTAGGTTAGTAGGAGATTATAAAAAAAGACCACAAGAGTCAGGGAAAGGGTTAGAAAAGATATGTAACTACCAGTAACATGTCAGGTCAGGATATTGTAAAATTATTACACCTTGTTTTCACATCAACAGAGGCCAATCAGGATGAAATGGGTCCAGAGACGCACTCTGACTAGTGGACAAATTAAATTGTCTCTCATTAACACTGATTTTCTTCCAGCTACACAAAGGACCATATCAGCCATAGATGTAAGTGGTAAAAGGCAAACCCTATTTTATAGTACACATTAGTCACACTAAGCCGCATCACTACTATACATTCATTCAACCATTTCAGTAGATGCCCCACTGAGCTTATAGGAAAATGATTTTTTAGGCAATTCTAGTTTTGGGTGCACCATCTTTTGCACCTTAGATGACATTCACATATAGGCTACACTTGAGAATACAGAGGACGCTGTGTACCTTGCTGAAATGCTGGATTGGTTAATGATCAGCCAGCAAAGGAAGAAGCCATAACAGATTCTGAAGTATTGTTTCAATACTGAAAAAAAAACCATCCAAAAAACCCTGTGGAATTTTAAAATTCTACAGGGGTTTGGGGCAGATAGCAAACACCCACAAATACACATTGCTTTGTAAATCCAGTTGCACACATACACAAAACCTGATTACCCATGAAAGGCTGTAATTGAATAGCCTTACGGACACAAGTTCTGCTTGAATTTCTTGCAGACTACGGACATAAAGTCTCCTGATACAAATTACAGAGATGTAAAGACAGGGTGACTTACATTGGACACTGCCTTACACCAGGCGACAGATACCTACATCAGAAAATAGTCGCGGCTGTACAATTTGTCCATTCCCATGAATGAACAGCGACTGAGATAGCTTCGGGAATGGTAGGTTACTGCATATTAGTGTTTATATGCTGCACAATTATATGACTTAACCAAAGATTCTGTGGCTGAACCATTCACATACATTGACGAGACCAGAAAGGCTGTTGAGAAGTTCAAAAATGCTCTCCTCTCAGCCCTGGTGCTCTAGGCCTACTAGATTACACAAAGCCCTTCCACTTGTTTTGCCTTAAAGTCAAAGGACATGCACAAGCTGTGCTCAAGTCCCCAATAGATAGCTAGCTGCAGGGGTCAGTTAGACCCAGTGTGAAGCAGTTGTAGAGAGAGAATGCATGCATGCCTTAGAGCCATAGCGGTGTTTGCATTGTTGTAGAGAAAACCTGCCGATTTTGGTCACATTTTGAATGTCTGGGTTCCTCATTCTGTGTATGTACTCCTGAATTGCCAATGAAACTCACAGGCCTAATTCGCTAGGTGGGAGCCTGTTCTCCCCCCAAAGCCTGTCACATCCAACATCCCACCACCTGCACAGGTGCTTTGAAGTGAACCTTTTGTTATTTTGTTGTCACATAGGTTCAGAGAGAGGAGGTAGTGAGTCAGAGAGAGGCCTTTTGACAGACTTGAGGGGCGGAGACCAATAACACTCCCAAAACGCCCAGATTTAAGGGGAAGAAAGTTGAAGAAATTTGAAAATTTGAGAACCCAGACTTAGTTACTTGCAAGCATGTGAGTTGTCTGAAGGAAAGACAGTACACATTTGCCCTGATTTATTTTTTTGTAAAAGATTTTTGTTGTTAAACTTTTGAGCTACGAGCTATGCAAAAGAGATTACTGTGTTATTGGAGAATCCTATTCTGAAAGTAACAGCTGTTGTGAAATATTAAGCACATACTTCAAAAATAGTAACTGTGTCTTTACTTGAAAATTTGTAAACTTTGTTTTCCCAAATTTGCTCTCCGTAGGAAAGGCCGATTGGAAGGTTATGGGTGCACCCAGATTTCAGATGGTCTATGGACAGTGAAGGAAAGCCAGAGACCCCAAAAAATTTCCTGACAACGCGAGCTGAAGCCACCCCTTGTCGGAAGACAGCGATGCGAAATTTGGTCTCCACACACTGGTGTGCACAAGGTTTCACTGCAAAAGCGGAAGTCTGCCCTGCCAGATGTACCTCCAGCAGAGTGCTGGTGGAGCAGTGAGAGCTTTACCTTCACACCTCCCATCAACCAAGGGCCCTTTCCAAGATCCTACAGGTAGAAAGCTACCAAAGGTAGGAATATTATTGTATGCCTTGGTTTGTGTTAAATTTTATTCTGTACCATAGGTTGCTTCAAGTAATCAGAGACATACTTACACTCACTGGTAAGTATTACACACCATTTATGCTAAGATTAAATGAAAAAAGTAGTTTATTTGTCGTACCCACAAGATTTTAGCCAAATGTTGCAAAGAGACTGATATGAGGTGGCCATGTCTTACCTCTTGTTTTATGGAATACATACCACCCCAGAGGGGTACTTCAACTTTACTTATGAAATTCTGTTTGGAAAATTGCCTAATCACTCACTCTTTACCCCCAGAGACTGCACATTCATCTTTAACAACTCTTAATGTGGACTATGTGCTACAAAATACAAAAACAATTAAAGGATTTGCCAAACATCAAGTAGGGGACCTGCAACCTGTCCCTACTCTGCCTGTCACAACGTCAAACAGGAGATAAATGTTATGATTCGCAAATTTTTACGTTCTGGTTCTTTTTCAGAAAGGTGGGCAGGTCCATTTTCAAGTTCTGATGACACTCCTTCAAGTGTGAAAGTCGAAAGGAAGAGGAAGTGGATCCATGCGTCACACTGCAAACGTGTAAACCCCCCTCGAGACGGAAGCAAGTACCACAGCGCTTTCTACTACTGCTCCTTTGTTTAAGCCAGACAGGGGAACCAAAGATATCCTGAGCTCTACCGCTCCAGACGTGGCTTGCCATAAGCCATCACCAAAAGACGCAGCTGAGGAATATTGGCTCTTCATGAGCTGAAGATTATATCAAGGACGCCGACAGGTGTGAGAGTGAGATACTACGACTACTCAAGGATCTGAAGACGTACAGCTGTTATTACATTTTAGGTTATTGCAAAAATAATGGGTACAAGTATAAAAATGCATAAAATGGTGTTATGAAAACTTAGAGTCTACACATAAAACTACATAAACACTTTTTTTGAGGAAAAGACAATAAGTTAGTTAACATGAAACACCAATATAGCTAAAACGGCATAGTCTTCAAGACCAACTGGAGATGCACACATTTACCTACACCATTCCTGACAACTAACAGTTCCATAAAAGATGTAGTTTTTAATGACAAACCCCAAGTTCTCATCCATATATAGTACAGGTTCAACAATAGAGCACACTACAAACGCAGAGTTAGGGTACATTCCCATAGATTTGGACACTTTAGAAATAGTATTTTTGCACAAAAAGGATTCTTTCTTACATTAATGTTCTTCCCCTAGACAATAAACTTTTTAGTTTTTTCAATGCATTCACTAATTTAGGAGGTGACCACATTGTTTTTCAAGACAATAGGTTTTTTTTCCCTTTGGCACATGAGGTTTTCTTGCCAAGACATGCAATAATAAATAAGAAGACGGGATCCCACAAACCTTTGATCAAGTTTAATCCAGAACTCATGCATACACTCAAAGGAATACACAACACACACAAACAATGAATAGTAAGGATCATTGACAACATTAGTGATCAGATTTTTTGATGCCATTAAGATTTAAGGTTCTACAGTATAGAATAGATGTTTACATGTTTCAGGGTAAGCATAATGGAGGCACAGCAGGGAAAGGGTTCTCCTAGCTTAACCCCCCAATGTAAGTAAAACTCCAAATTTGGGCAGGGATCTCGGTATCACCAAAATAAGCCCACAACATCACAAAGTTTTTTTGGTATCATCTGGATTTGATAAAGGGTTTTTAAAGGGGCCCCCAAGGCCTTTCCAAAGGACAAAATGTCATGAATATTAACATTGATAAGCTGTGGTAACCAACAAAAAACAGCCCTTCTTGATGAACATCAGGGGTATTATGTATTGGAATTAAAATGATTTAAAATTATCAGAGAGAGGAATGAAACAGAATTGAAAATAAGTTTGATAATTTTAGCATTTTAATTTATGGCATCCATCTTATCTTCTTCAAACTTAAATCTTTGTTCTAATATGAATTTCTGACTGTTCCGCTCACATCATAATATTTGGTCTAGAGATACGTCTAGAAGGCCGTGGCATTTTAATACAGGTTTATAGCTGCTGCTTATTTAAGGTTATTTGGGTTAAAAGGTCAACTAAGACAGATTGTCAAGATCATTTTTTTTTTTTGGTAGATGGGAGTGTCATGATTTTAATAAATTAAATGATATCTTTTCATAAGAACACTGATTGGATGTAAACCTTTTATTTATGCTATTTTATTATATTTTTATTGGATTGTAATTGACCTTCCTTCTCTGTATGATACGCCTATACCCTTTAAAAAATCATGTCAGTCCATAATAAAGCATTCTAATCTTTTGAATAAATTTACAGTGCATTGTTATGTTTGAAGGTCCGGGGAGACAGAGAAAGGGTTTCTAAGAAAGGATTTTCTACTCAGCTCCCTTGTCCGTCACCATTGGTTTCCGATTTTGCAGTTGGGTGCGGAGAAAGCCACACATCGATCTCTTGCTGCATAACGCGGAACAGTTCCTCCCCTGTGTGACTTCATTCGCCGAGGCAAACCTGGTGTAGAACTGCGTGACACCGCTGTGCCCTACACATGTGGTATGATGGAGCAGTACTTGTGGAGGGCTGAGATGATGATGGTGGTGGAGGAGGCGGACATTGCGCAGGAGCCGAGTTTGACAACGTGGATGAGAAAGCGCCGTTCCTGTCCAAGTTATTTGGGGTGCCTGGGCAGGAAGCACATTCACCCAGTGGGCGGTAAAGGACATGTACTGGCCCTGACTGTAGTTACAGCTCCAGACGTCCGCCCTGCCGTTCAAGCTGACGCCCTCTTCTCCTGACGATGATGAAGCCCTTGCCTCACCCGGCTCCCAAGTGCGGTCGGCTACAAACATTCATCTATTGTGTTTCATCGTCACTGCTGTCCTCATCACCGGTCGTGGTGTGAGAGGCAGACCCTCACAACATGACCTCCATGCCACTCTCAAATCTATACTTTGCCCCCTACTGCAAGAAGCAAAGGGGGTAATGGCCCCATTTCGTCGCTGTCAAGTAGCTGCTGACTGCCCTCCTCAAATTATTAAACCTCGCTATATAGTGGCGCTGAGCCCAGACCACATAGTAGATCTCTGGCTTTAGGGAACCGGATGGGACAGAGGCGGGTTTGAGGGGCAGGTGAGGGCCGCTGACCCGCTCCCGGCCATGCCAACTAAGGGTTGTGTCTGACGTTCCCACTGACTCTTGGCTGGGGTTGTCAGATGTCATCTGGGAGGAAGTGGATGACCTAGTCAACCAATCATGAACCATTGGGTTGCTAGTCAGTACACGGCCGCTAGATGACAGCGGCAGTTGTGGCCTCACCGAGTGATCCCTGCTGCGACGTCCCCTTGCTGTGCTGCGACCTGCTCCAGGAATGTTTGTGTCTCTGCCACTCACAGGTGAAGAGCCTGCCACCTCTCTGTCTGACATACTGTTTGTTCTAAAATGTACAGACACTGTTTGATGAAGATATCTGTATATGATAAATACACACCCTGTATTTGACTCCAAATGAACCCACTAAGAAGCTTGGGTAACCCTTGGATATAAATTGCGCTCCACAAATGGGCAGGAGAAATTGACTTGTATGTGCACTGCTCAAAAACTCTGTGTAATTTTACTGAATATAAAAGCACAAACAGGCTTAATTAACCTTCGGATATGAATTAGCTACAGAATTTCTTCTGTGCGGTGAAAAACAAAGTTTCTTTTACTGAGTACAACTGCAGAAACAGTGCTTAAATTAACCCCTGGATGTAAATTGCGCAAAAGAATTGACAACCAGAAACTACATAGATTTGTAGCGTGTTACAATTGCGTGTATTCTAATCTACACAAAAAGAGAAAAAATTGTAATTAACCTTTGCTTGTGAATTATGGTACAGGAAAATTGTAATTTTTGGCGGTGAAAAAGACGGATTTCTTGGAGTCACCATAGCAGAAAAACAATGCTTAATTAACCCCTGATGTAAATTGCGCAAAAGAATTGAGCAGCCACAAACCTACTAGCTTTGTAGCGTGTTACAATTGCGTGTTTTCTACGCTACACAACAAGAGAAAAAATTGTAATTAACCTTCGGTTGTGAAATTATGGTACAGGAAAATTGTAATTTTGGCGGTGAAAAAGACGGTTTCTTGGAGTCACCACAACAGCAGAACAACACTTAATTAACCCCTGGATGTAAATTGCGCAAAGAATTGAGCAGCCAAAAATGAAGTGGTATTTGTATTATAAAAACGCTGTTTTTTTAAATGAATACCCCCGGGAACTGGCTTAATCCCCTTTGGGAATACCCCAATGGGGCTTTTAGAAATTTCCATTAAAATGTTTTTCCCAGCGCAGGGGGGGCCACACTGGATTTTAAAACCCAAAATACCCCAAAAAAATCAGAAAAGAACATTAAGAGAAGCAGTCCTTTAAAGACAAGCTGTAAAAAACCCCCAAAAAAAATCGCTGTAAAAAAATCGGGTTTTCCTTCAGCAAAAATCGGGCCGGGGGGAAAAAGCCCCTTCCCTGATCAGTACAGTGGAGCATTAGAGTCCCCAGCGTCGCGCCCGGGGGACTTAAATGTGAAGGACGTCACGAAACCCGCCATCTTTTGTTTGGGGTTTCATCTCTGCACATGTCATGCGGGCAAATTCCCCTTCCCTCCCAGATCCCTTTGGGCCCCCATGTAAGCCACTGCTCCCCACCCCCATTTTTTTCAATCAAAAACCCAAAACTTTTTCCCCCTTTCAGGCGCAAAGGGAAACCCCAAACTTCGACTTCGTTCGGGAACCCCAAATTTCCCCTGAAATTCAAAAACGAATTCCACTTCGATAAATCAAAAAAGCCCATCCTAAAATGCCCACTTTTTTCCCCGCGCTTTACAAAAAAAAATCGATTTTAGGGAGCGGGGAGAGGAGGCTTAACCCATATGCTCTATGAGAGCAAAGGATTACCAAATTAAAGGGCCCCGATTTCCCCCCCGTATTAAGTGCATTTACTCGAAAAAATACGTGGCAAAAAGGCGTCCCAAAATAACCCTTGTGAACATACTCTTACCCTTTTCTCTGTGATTTTAGAAAAAACCCCTTTAAAATTTTTTTTTATTTGAATCTTTTAGAAGTCCAACGGGAATATAAAATTAAAGGCATAAAACCAAAAAATCCCATTTTAAATTAATCCCTACCCCCCTCACATACAGAAAAACTTTCCCAAAAAAAAATTCCCTTATTTTAAAAACCAGTCCATGTGTTTGTTTGTTTTTTTGTTTTTTTTTACACCAGACCTGTACAACATACATAAAAAAACCTTTTTCCCCAAATATCATTCCAAAAATAAATACTTACCCCCAAATGCAAAAATTAAAAATTAAAAACCCCAACAAAGTTTTTAATGAAAAAAATAAATAAAATTAGAAAAATTTATATTTTTATTAAGGAATAACAAAATTATAAATCAAATCAATAACAGAAAAAGCTAAGTATGTCACAAACACTAAAAACAGTTGAAAAACATAGAGGATTGGTGCAAAAAATCTATATGTACACACACACTACTGACAAAAAGTAAGGGATATTTGGCTTTTGGTTGAAAAATTTCAAAATTTTACAAAAAGGGAGAAAAACCCGTTGGGGAACGGGGCGCCCCAGAATCCCGGCAAACTTTTCACCCCGGAAAGACTAGCACTATAATTTTTTTTTAAAGGGACCCTTTGGCCCCTTTGCAATGTGCATTAAAATTTTTGGGGGGGGGGGGGGGTGGGGCAGGGGTGCACACAAAAAACCTACAAAACACACATTTATGAAAAGTACACAAATCCCAGGGGGGGATTACTGCTGGAAAAAGGGAAAAGCCTTTTAAAAAAATGGTTTACCCCGGGCCCTAATTGTTGTTTTTTGGGGGCTAGGGTTTTGCCCGATTAAGACCCGCCCGTAGAACAGGTTAATTTTTCATAGGAATTTATTCGCATTCCCACACTTCTATTGTGCCCCAAAAAAAAAAAGGGGGCCCAAAAAAAAGGGCATTTTTTTTTTTTTTTAAATAAACCTTAAAGAAACCCCCCTCTTAACCTTTGGGCCAACACGCATTTAAACCCGTTTAAAGAAATTTTTTTCCTGACGTGACAATGTTTTACACTTGGGTTGTCCCCTCAACCCTTTTCCCTTTAAAAATTTCTTGGAGTTTTTAAGTGCCCAAAAAACCCAAATAAAAATCCCCCAAAAATTTCATTTTTCCTTTTTGGGGGACAATTTGGGTATAATTCCAGTAGTTTTTTCACTATTTTTTCAAATATTCCCCCGCACTGTTATTTTTTTTTACTAAATTTGATTTTTTTTTTATTTTCTAATAAAAAAAATTTTTTAAAAATTTTTTTTTTTAAATTTTTTTGGTTTTTGTGTAGTTTTTTTTTTTTTTTTGGGTTTTATTTTGTTTTCTGTTTTCTTTTAAACCCCTTTTGGGGTTTTTTTAAAAATTTTTTTACATTGGGTTTTTGTTATTGATCATTTGGTTTTTTTCTGGGTTTTTGTTTGCCCTTTCCCTTTATCCCCCCTTTTACTGGGGCATTGGGTTTTCAATGAATTCCCATCAGTGTTTTATTAGCCCAAAAAGGGACTTTCGACTTTTTTGCCTTTCCCGGACCTTTCCAGTTCTCTGTTCTCTGTTTCAACCCCGGCCCATAAAACTTTGACACACAAGGCAAAAAGGCCCCCTTTTTCCTTCCGACAGCCCCCCCTCTTTGAGGCCTTTACAATGGCAGGGTACGTTAATTTTTTAAATGCAAGGGGAAATTTAGAGCTCCCCATTTTAAAATGAAATGAAAAACAGACACACAATTTTTTTTTAGGAGATTCAATAACCCATATTAGCAAAGCCAGCTGAACTTCAGGATTTCATCCATTTAAAAGCAGCAGTTTGGAAGTGCATGGACCTCAGAGGACAGTTGAGTGAGGGAAGTACCCACAATACTGGGCAAGTGAGCAGTTGACATAGAGATTATTTGGAGAGTAAAAATGTTTGGGGTAGCTTTATAAAATTTGTGATAACAATAGATGAAAGATCAAATCAAAAGATAGTTCATTATCCAGAATGGACATAGAGACAGTTGTTTACTTACACAAGGGACAAAATATTGTGCTTCAGGTACCAAGAAGTTAAAGTTGTTCTGAAGGAATGCAATCATGAAAAACCGATGTGTGACACAGAGAAGTTAAATATAGATTAATTTTGGCACCAACCTACCGTCAAGTTGTGTAGGCCTGACTTATATCCTCCTGTCCTTTTAATTTTTGGTTTCCAAATTTTGAGCTGGACAGAAAAAACACCCTCTAGATCAGGCATCCTCAAACTGCGGCCCTCCAGCTGTTGGGAAACTACAACTCCCATCATGCATTTAATATATCTATAACAATGGGAATGATGGGAGTTGCAGTTTCCTAACAGCTGGAGGGCCGCAGTTTGAGGATGCTTGTCTAGATTAACTCTATATTGTCATTTTCTTTGAGAAGAATATCTGTGTCTTATGAAGATTTGCATAGTAGAATTTAAGTATATACAGGTGAAACCAGAAGTTTACATACACTATAAAAAAAGACACATCTGCATGTTTTTCTCACTGTCCGACATGAAATCAGAATAAACTTTAGCTGTTTTAGGTCAGTTAGGAACCAAAATTATTTATATTTGCCAAATGTGAGAATAATGAGAATTAGAAAATGTTTAAGACATTCTTGTCACTTTCTGCAAGGTCAAAAGTTTACATACACTAGGATTACGATGCCTTTAAACAATTTGGCACAGCCCATATGATGATGTCATGTTTTTAGAAGGTTTATTGGCAACATCTGAGTTAATTAGAGACACACCTGTGGATGTTTTTAATGCACACCAGAAAAACACTGCTTCTGTGTATAACATCATGGAAAGTCTAACAAAACCAGCCAAGGTTATCAGGAAGATAATTTTGGACTTGCACAAGTCTGAATCATCCTTGGGAGCAATATCCAGGTACCTGAAGGTGCTTCATTCATCTGTACAAACAATTATACGCAAGTACAAACAAGAAGGGAATGTCCAGCCATCATACTACATAGGAAGGTGATGGGTTCTGTGTCTCAGAAAAGACCTTGTGAAGATGCTGGCAGAAGCTGGTAAGATTGTGTCATTATCCACAGTGAGAAAAGTATTGTATCAACATAGACTGAAAGGCCACTCTGCCTGGAAGAAGTCATTACTCCAAAAGAAACATATAAAAGCCATATTAATGTTTGCAAATGCACACAGGAACAAAGATTCTTTGGAGATATCTCTGGAGACATGTTCTGTGATCTGATGAAATTTAAATTGAACTGTTTGGTCATAATGACCATCGTTACGTTTGGAGGAAAAAGAGAGAAGCTTGGACGCCAAAGAACACCATCCCAACTGTGAAACACAGGGGTGGCAACATCATGTTGTGGGGTTGTTTTGCTGCAGGGGGAACTGGTGCTCTTCACAAAATAGATTTAAAGCTTGGGCGGAAATGGTTCTTCCAAGTAGACAATGACCCAAAGCATACTGCCAAACTGGTTACAAAGTGGATTAAGGATAACCAAGTCAATGTTTTGGAGTGACCATCACAAAGCCCTGATATCAATCTTATTAAAAATGTATGAGAAAAACTGAAAAGGCAGGTGTAAGCAAGGCAACCTACAGACATGGCTCAGTTACACCAGTTCTGTCAGGAAAAATGGGCTAAAATTCATACCAACTATTGTGAGAAGCTTGTGGAAGGATATACAAAATGTTTGACCTAAGGCATACCGTTTAAGGACAATATTATCTAATATTAATGGAATGTATGTAAACTTTTAACTTTTCAGAAAGTAATAAAAATGCCTTAAAAAATTTGCTCTCTTATTATTCTCACGTTTGACAAATATAAATAACTTTGGTTCCTAACTGACCTAAGACGGGAAAGGTTTATTCTGATTTCATGTCCGATAGTGAGAAAAACATGCATATATAAATATATATTTTTTTTAATTTATTTTTTTATTTAAATTCTTGGTACCTGAAGCACGGTACTATATATATTTACATTCTATAATGCAAATCTGCATTATAGTATATTTTTTGCATAGAGATACAGAGGTATATAAAAAATAACTGAACTTTCGCATGCTTCACTTTGCCTTTATACCATAATCCTTTTTACTTTGCCTTTTTATTTATTTTTAGCTTTTGCTTTATGTGTGAGCCATGAAATGCTCTCTTGGAGATGGAACTATGAGTACCATGGAGCACACATGTGCACCATGTGGGAATTTAGAGGCTGTTCTGTAATTTCTGAATTGGTATGTGTTTTCCCCTCTGGCATGTGTTGTGAATGTAAACATGCACACCTGCCTTCCTGAGTATGCAGCCAAGCATGTATATGATGGTTCTGGATTAAAAACAGGAATAATACCTGAGTGAACATTTCTGCATTGTAAAGGCACAGCTGTTAGTTTAGTACATATCAGATTTATTCCAATTGTTGTTAATCTGTTATTGTTTCTTTCTTCCATTGTAATCTACCAGCATGCTATTCATAAAAATATCGTTAACTGGCTATTTCCATAAGTGAATGCAAATGTTAATCACAAGCCTGACCCAGTTTTCCTTCTTTTAGTGAAGCATTAGTTTAGATTTTAATGAGCATTTTGTATAGTGCAAGCAACAAAAATATATTTAGCAAACAAGGAAAATAATTAAAAATAGAAAACATTATGATTAGTAAAAATGTAGGTAAGTAGAAGACAACAAAAAAATTTATTGAGTCGTCTGATTGAAAAACAAGTCTATTTTTTTTATTTTTAAACAGGAATAGTATCACTCCTGTCCATAGGCTTTACAGTATGTGACATTGCAGAAAACTATTGAAATGTTTTGGGGTTAATTTTCAATACCATATACAGCCCATACAAAAGAGTGGTGTTATTTCTGGAAAAAAGGCCATATTTATTAATCTTGGATATGTAAATAAGTTCTTGGGAAAATAGGTTTTTGATGGCGCCTATTGGAAGTAGCATTGCTTTATGTCACATCCGACCCATTAAAGAGCCTTGGAACATGACTGAGGATTTTAAGCCAAGCCAAAGACTTCCCTATACAGAAGATCATCCAGTCTACAATTAGCTGTTTTGGGGTGTTTGCCTTTTGTCTGTGCAGAGCAGGATTCTGGCTTGTTGGGTGAGATGCCTTTAGCTGTAGCCAGAGCCTTGCTCTGCACTGGCAAGGAGTAAAACAGCTATTTGCAAATATAAGGCTTTTTCTCATGGAGGAGTTTTTGTCTTAGATTAAAATTATTAGTCATGTTTTAAGTCTTGTTCATGGATAAAAGGATGTTACTGCCAATAGGCAGCTCTCTTCCCTAGGTTTCCATTTATTTATTATACAGGTAGTCCCTGAGTCACCGTGTTCTGAGTTATGATGGTCTCAAAGTCATGAACGCAGGTGTCACGTCAGTGGAGGTGCAGTGGGCCCTGACTGCCACCCAGCCCACTGTCCCTGCCTACTTGGCGTGCTGCCCTAGATGGCAGACCCCAAATGGACGACAGTCCCTACACTACTACGTGCAGGGCCGTCAGGAGAACGCAGAGTCAGACAGTCTGGGTCGATAACAGTATGGGTACACCAAAGCTACGAATCAGAAACCAAGAGAATAACGGTAAACAAGCCAAGGGTCAAAAACACTGGAGGTTACGCAGTACAAAAACGGAGGACAAAAAACGTAGTCAAGGAGCAAGCCGAAGTCAGGAGCAGAGGAGTAAACAAGCAGAAACAGGAATAAATAGGAAGCAAAAGGGATAACCTTTCTCAGGCAAAGGCAGATTACACTGAGCCAGTTTAATTGAGGCGCCCGGACATCGCCCCTGCAGCTGATTAGTGCGGCCTCCGGGCTCCTCTATTGGCCTGTTCGACACACCCTCTGACTTGATTGGGATCCGAGCTGTCAATCTTATGTTCAGCAGTCAGGCTTCTCCCTGGGTGTGTCGACCGACTAGAGGGATTAACCCCTGCAGCGCTTGGATCCTCTACGGCAGAAACATACGCTGTGACAGCAGGTTTTTATGATGTCATGAAATTCTTAACTAGAATACATTGGAACTTGGAAGTTCGTTGGGCCTCCTAAAGACCTTTTGGTTACTGGCATTGTCAAGCGGCTAGAGAGCTGTGAAGCAATGGTACAGTCCAGGGATTCATGGTGTGACAGCAGCCCTGATGCCAGGAGAGCAAGGGGGAGGTATAGGAAAATGATGAGGAGAAGGCAGAACATAGCGAGGCACACCAATAGGAGCCTTAGCAAGAACCCAGAAACCTGAGCGCAACGTTTCGGCTCAAAAAAAGTGTGTGAAAGATGCGTGAGAAAGGCTCTGTCACACACTTTTTTTGAGCCGAAACGTTGAACTTTATTTTTGTACTCTTGATTCTCAATTAAGAAGTTTTTTATGCTGACATCTGTTTTTGTATTCATCTGCAACAGAGCCGACAATCAGTCTGCAGTTATGAAGTACAGCATATAACACCACAAAAGTTAAACACGTACTAACAGAGGCACAGCCAGCAACCCAGATGTGGAAGGAGTGTTTAAATCACTAACCAAAACTTAAAAAAAATAAAAAATTGGGTTGTTGGAGATACATTACAGAATGTACCTGTTCCGACTTACAGACAAATTCAACTTAAGTACAACCCTACAGTCTGTATCTCTTACGTTACCTGTTGACTGCCTGTATTCATTTATAAAGCACTATTTTATCCCACTGTGCTATATAGAGATTCTCATCATTCACATTGGTCCCTGTCCTCATTGGGGCTCACAGTCTAAATTCTAGATTAACTTATCAGTATGATTTTGGAGTGTGGGTGGAACCGGATTACCTGGAAGAAACCCACACCAAGACAAGGAAAACAAACAGTATCCATGCAGATGTTGGCCTTGGTGGGATTTGAACCCAGAACAGTGTTAACCACTCAGCATGTTTTATTTGTATATTGTATTTTTCCATGGAGCATAACATGGCCTACAAATCTCCCTATACCTCTGTGGTGCTTTCCTCAAGGAAAAACTTCCTGGACAAATATTTATAATACAATGCTTCTATGAAATGTTGTAGTACATGCTGACTACACAGTGGGGAAGATTTACTCATTCTGTCAAAAGCTTAGGTAGTGTAAACTTATGCCTGCCAGATAAAGGAAGTACCACATTTTTCACAGTGGCTTTAGCTATCTGATAAATTTGATGATTCTTAAGACTTTTGTATCAACTTTATTGCATTTTAAAATATGCTCCTTGTCCAATAAGGCATAAACAGTGTCTAAAGCCGGGTTCACATGGTGTGTAGTGGCGCATACTGTGTGCGCCGCTATATGACTGCTGTTTTAGAAGTACGCGCTGGCTAGCACATACTTCTAAAGCGCTCTGACCAGGCCCCCATTCAACCTCCCCTTTCCTGCCGCGAACGTGACATGTCATTTGTTTCCCCGATTGCTCAGCATGTTTCAGGGAACACGCTGTAATATGCTGTGATTTTTACTGTATTTGTGGGCCATACTTCACGGTGCAGTGATATTACGCTCTGAAGTATGCCCCGCAAATATACCATGTGAACAAACCCTAAAACACATGATAATTTGCTTGCAAAGATTTGGCAAAGTGTAGCAAATGTTAGAATGGTACATCTCACAAAATACTTCTGATGCAAAGGAAATAAGGGCAGCTTTTAGCACATGCCTTGTATATAGCACATGTATTCTAGACTTTTGCTATACATATTGCATTTTGTGATACAAAAGTTAAAGGGGTTTTGCCACAATAGACAATGATGGCATTTCGCTAGGATATGTCATCATTGTCTGACATGTGCGGGTCCCACCTCTGGTTTATTGGTTTCCAGTAGCCACCACTAAATGGAGCTAAACGCATACTGTTTTTTAATGACAGTACACAGTAAGGTCCAGTGCTTCTCTAATTGTGGTTGCCATAATGTTATGTTTTAGATCTATAGCTATGCGGGGCATTTGGAGCTTTGTCTCAGATTAGTGGAATTCAGACTGCTATACTAATATATTAGGAAATTATTTAGCTCAGATTAGCACAATAAATGATTTATTTTCATTTCTTTCAGAGGTGTTGGTACACTGACAGGTAATTTAGTTATTTTCTTGTCTTCTTCAAGAGAAGACATTTACCTTAAATTTTGAACAACCTGTTTAACATTAGAAAATTTGACTACAAGTTCAAACAGCATTTTCTATCGACATTATGATTTGACTGAATTAGAAAATTTACTGTCTTAAAATAACATGGTTCGTTCATCAACTGCAGAGGAGACCGGCATAGTAAATCACAGCGACAATTATATATACCGCTAAAATTATGCATTGTCTAATTAACTTCTTATAGACTGTCCCTAGGGAAAATCGCTAATATATTTCTTTTTTATGCTGCACTTTTATCTTTGTACTTGTTTGTATATAAGCAGGGTTTCACAACAGGATGGGAAACCTAAAAATCTTCATTCCTATTTTCACAACTATATTTCATTTTCAACACATATTTTCATATTTTGAAGACCAAGTTCAACTTTAGTTACTGCATCTTGCCCTAAAAGATACAAGATTAAGGTAAATTGTTTTCCTCAGCCACGACTTAGGCTCAGTTTAACTCCATGGGAAGGAGTAAGAGGGGACTCATAACGCCATTTCTAGTGATATTAGGGTTCCAGTAGTCAGACCTCAAGCATCATATGTTTGTCCCCAATCCTCTGCATGCACTATTACGCGTGTCATCTGTAATATAAAGCCAATGTCCAACTCGAATGAATAGGATCAGAAATAATGTAAATCTCAGACTTTTAACCCCTTAAATGCCACAATATAGCTAAATAGATTCTAAATAGATTGTCAGTGTAATAAGACCTCTGAAGGAAAGGAAAATGAATCATTTAGAATTTTTTTTTTCTACAAAACACCCCTCCTCCTACCCCCTGCAAAAAAAAACTATGCATACTAAGAATGCACAGGAAGTTTGACTGAGTATTTTTAAATCCTTTACATTCTAACAAAAAAACAAAGAAGGACTATTCTCTTTATCGCTGTTTGACCAAGCACAGATGCTCCACCAGTCACTCAAGAGTCTTCTAATAATGCTGATCAGTGGCTACACCAGTCACAGTGCTTTATTATTGCCATCACTACTGAGGGGACCACTGGAATAAATGGGCTGGATCAAGATGCCTAGCTAAAAGTTTTGCAGGGCACTCCACCTCCCTGATAAACCAGGTGAGACACGCCATTGGTATAGTCTCCTCTGTTTGGGGCTGATAATTCCAACTCAGTGGGGGCTGTTCCTTGGCCTCAACTTCATTGTTTCAGCAGTGGGTTGACACCCAAAAAAAAAAAACCTCACCAGAAAAGTACTGACCCTAAAAATGTTCCCCAAGGGGGGGGGGGGGGGCCCCC
>JAODAL010049821.1:0-27875 GCA_025379985.1 Phyllomedusa bahiana | reverse complement strand
TAACTTGTTATGGCCATTAGGTGCATAATTTGAACTAGACATTTATGGAATTGACATGGTACCTGAAGGGCAACCAAACTAGAAGTGCCAACACCAGAATTGCCATGAAACAGTAACTTAACCCCAAAAATGCATAAAAAACACTCTAACCTCCAACTTATGGTTAGGGAAGGTGTTTTAATGATTTTCAGAAACATGGGCTGGTATGAATCGAATCGCTAAATTTTCAGTTCAAATTTAATTTTAATTGCAATCCATAGCCCAGATTAGTTGCAGATTAATAGTTGCAGATTAATTCTTTTTGTAAACTTGTTTTGTATGTGTGGTCACTAATGGAGCAGCACTCGATAAGCTGTATTCATATCTTTTGGCCATGGAAGCCACAACTCTTATTTGTGGCTAAATGCTTTTAAACATTAGTTCCTTTGAAGGCATAAAGATGTAAATGAGGAGGTCCACCTTTCTGGGACCCCATGTTTACTGAGTGTGGCAGAAGTGTGGCATGCTTCAGGGGGTGGAGGTGGGTGCTAGTTAATGGCGCCATTCTTCCAAAGCCAACTTAATGACCAGCAGTTCTCAATCCCTTATAGTGTAATTTCTTTCAGCAGGGAAGGAAAAAAACGCATGTGATAATTTTGCCTTTGGGGTTCGTCTCTGTGAGTGCCGCACCTGCTCACACAGACAAGGCATCCACTTCAAGGAGGAATGGCTTCTCAGGTTTGTGACTAGATGAGATAGGTGCAGAGGCAAAGGCACACTTCAAAAGGGAGAATGCTTCTTCCGCCTCAGGTGGCGAGGCCTTGGGATCTCCATTCTTCTTGGTAAACACCACAATAGGCACCAACACCATGGAGAAGTATGGAATAAAGCTTGAAAAAAGGAATATTTGCATTCTGAAACATCACAAGGATTGTGCATCAGCTCTGTTGCGAGTTCTTACAGACATACCTGAGAACTCGTTCAAGGGTGGCTCCTGAATGGGAAAGAAGGACTACGCATGCCGATGTACCTTCAGGTTTTTACGCTTATTCAATGCTGAAAAAAGTTTGTTGTTATAAGCTTTGAGATAGTATTATAAAAGTCTTTTGAAAATATGCATGCCTTGATGATTTCTATTATGAAGACTTCTCTCACATAGCCTAGGTGTGGGAGTCCATACGGAAATGTTCAGGACTAGTGCAAAGATTCTACTGTCGTTGACGGGACCGTTTTTGCTGTGACAGGTGGACGCTGTCCACATGTATAGGTTGTTCCTATGAAGCCTTTGCTGGAGGCCGTGGAGTGTTGTGAACCACCAGAGCAAGATGGGGAAATCTGCGTGGCCAGACCGTTTCACATTGCTGGCGGAGCTCCGGTTGTCTCTCAGCAAATCGGATATCTATACGAGGTTACGACTGGCCAGCTCGACTTTTATCCTTCCTGTGAGGCCCTGCCAGAACGTGGCTATGAGGGCCTCAATGTTCCAAGACAACTCCGAGTGAAGAGTGCAGAATTGTACCGCATATTGTTCAACTGTGGAGTCACCTTGACCGAGGTGGAGCAGAGAAGCCGCAGCGGAAGACGCATGTTCTCGTTTCTCAAACACATTGCTTAACGACTCCAGAAAGATGTTGATGCCACTGAGTTCCCTCTGCACTTAAGGGGCGTGGCCAGGCCAAGGCTTCACTCGACAGAAGACTGACTCCAAACGCCACTTTTGCTGGTTCGGTGGGGAACTGGTTCACCAATAATTCCAGTTGGATGGTGCACTGGCTGATGAACCTCCTGCATGCATGGGAGTTCCCATCGAACCTTGGTGGCAAAGGCAGATGTAGCTTGGGGCCAACAGATGCCACCAGAGCCAAAGACGCAGGACTTGCCGCAGGTGGTGAAGACATTGGGGGCAGCAGGTAGCCCCACTGCGAGCTCTTGCAACATGGATCGATCTGTTGACTCTTTCTTGCGATGGTAGTCGTGACATCCCGAATGTCAGAAAAGGGCACCCTAGCAGAATCCATGGCCAGATCTAACTGTAACTGTGGTAGGATGCGATCCTCTGGCCCCAAGCTAGGGGAGACCCCAAAAATGGATGGGCCCCCCTTTTTTTTAATTAATCGGAGGGTGTTCAGGGTTTTAAAATTATGTATTTTGATGGGTAAATTCACTATTTAAGATCAGCTTCAAAATCTGCTTAAAACACCCTCTGATTAAAGACAAATTTTGAAAAGTATTTTGAAAAGTATGGAGCATTTTTTGAGTCGTTTATGTGTCAAAAATATGTTCCATCATTGTTTCCTATGGGGATTTTACTTGCGTAATTGCCTCAAGTAAAAGCACCTAATTTATGCAAGTTAAATTGTCCCAAAATATGTGCTGCAAATACATTTGTAAAATGTTGCTACAAGACTGATGAGCACGTTTATTTGGAACAAAGAAGGGTCTTGTAAGTTTTCCCTATTCCACGGCTTAACTGCGGGACTAATTACCCCCCCCAATTACGCGTGTGGGGGGCGGGGCGGGGGGGAGGGGGGAGGAGCGGGGGGCCGGCACTTCGCCGCCCCATAGACTTGCATTACCAGCGGATAGCCGCTGGGGAAATTTACAGTCACTTACCCCCCTCGGCGGATTTGCCGACAGGGAGGGGAGACGTAAACCATAGTTTTCCTATGGGATGTGGATTACCGTAAGAATGGGGCCCTTTTCAGCCGTAAATTTTCGCACTTCGGCGCAAATTACGGGCCGAAATACGGCCCCTTTTTAAACCGTGTGAACATGGCCTTTGAAGCTTATTTTTGGGCCCCATTTCAGCATTTATACCAAATGCCACAACCCAATCACAAAAGTAACACTAAAAAGTACACTTCAGGGGGGTGGTACAGGGGCCAAAATCATCTATCCAACTTTCTGGGGCCCCCACAGCCAAAAAATGGGGCCCCCCCATTTCAGTTTTTTTTTAACATTTTTTGTTGAGCCCTTTTTGATTAGGGGCCCTACAATTTTCTCCCATACCCCCCCTTTTGCACCCTTGGGGGTGGGGTATTTTTTAAAAATTTGCTTTTAGGTGGGCAAAAAGGGGGCAAAAAATGGACCGTGGGAGTTTGTTTTAGTTTTTTTTTTTCCTCATCTGTCATTTTCCCCCTCCCCCTGTCCCGACCCAAAGGAGTACTTTGGGCGTTTTCCCAAGAAAAGGGTGTGGGACAACCCCCTCACATAAAAAAGCAAAATTTCCCCCCCACAAAAAACCTTTTTTAAAAACAAGTTTTGGGCACAGGCAGAAACTAAAAAAAATTTTCACTGCATATAAAAAACTGGACGGGGGCCCCCCGCGGTGCCGTTTCACTGGATACGAGTGTCTAGTTTTTTTAATTTCGACCCCGGTTTTAAGGCAATAAGGGGAAAAAAAGTGAGTTCTCCAATTCCTCCAATAAGTTTTTAAAAATGTAAAATAAATAACATTTAAAAACAGCAACAAAACGTATTTTTTTCTAGGCACTTGAATTAAAATTAAAATAAATTAAATGGAATCCGTGAGACCTGCCCTTTAAGGGATAAAGGGACTGAGCAAGGATTGTACTAATGTAAACACAGTGAAAGTGAATAATCATGCCTTGTCTTACATACTGTGTAAACTGTGTGTACATAGGTAGAGTTAATAGAAGCAAATGATTGAATTGTACATAATTAAAGTGCATGATTGCAAAAGACAACTCCTGCACAATCAACTGATATGACTAAGCTGTGTGCTTTTCCTCTCCATACATTATCATCAGTTGTAAGCATTCCACAATCAGACTTCTGCTTCCTTTGTTTATTTGAGCTGTGAAAGGCACATTAAGACAGTTTACTTTTCATTACCAAGTATGCATTTAAAGGTTAAATCTGACAGTCAGATGATGCGGTTCAGGGGAAATAAATAGTGAACAGAATGTAATTTGTACTGGTATTTTTAAAAAAAAACATGAAAGTTTTTTAAAGGGAAATTTTAAATTTTTAATAAAAGCAAGATTAAAAATCTTAAATTTAAAGGAGGTTTTAAATTTGGGGCCCTTTTTTAAATTTTTAAATTTTGTTTTTCCATAGGTAATAAACGCTTAATAAAAGGGGACAATTTTATAAGACAAAAATGAATATTAACTAGATTTTTGGGGTCCCGGGAAATTCTGGTCTTTTCGGTGGGATATATTTAAAAAATGAAAGCGACCCCAATTTTGGGGTGGTGGTTTAGTGGTCCCTTTGTTTTATAAACAAAAAAGTTTGTAGGACAAAAACATGTTTACTTTCCCTGGGACCGCTGGGCGGGGGGGAGAATAAAATTCTTTTTGGCAAATGTTGTAAATTTCAACCTCGGGGGGCGCCCACAGCGCGGTCATGTAGGCCGTGGCGCACGAGGAAGCTGCCCGGAGGAGCGCCGGGGGGCGGGGTGAAGGGGGAGCGCGTCGCTGGGGGAGTTAAGGTGAGTAATAATGTTGTTATTTTTATAGTGTTACCTGCCTCAGTGCCCCTATATACTCCTGTGCCCCTATATCCTGCCTGTGGCCCCCATTTTCCTGCCTGTCCCCCTTAAATCCTGCCTGGGGCCCCCATATCCCTGCCTGTGCCCCTATAATCCATCCCTTTGGCCCCCATATACCTGCCTGTGGCCCCCATATGCTGCCTGTGCCCTTTTATACCTGCCTGTGGCCCCCATATACTGCCTGTGACCCCCATATACCTGCCTGTGCCCCCATATCCCTGCCTGTGGCCCCATACCCCTCCCTTGTGGCCCCCATACCCATGCCTGTTGGCCCCAATATTGCCTGTTCCCCCCATAAACCTGCCTTTGCCCCCATATACCTCCTGTGGCCCCCATATACCGCCTGTGGCCCCATTATACTGCCTCAGGGCCCCCATTTTACTGCCTCTGTCCCCTTATATACCTGCTTGTGGCCCCCATATACTGCCTCAGTGCCCCAATATACTGCCTCAATGACCCTATACCTGCCTGTGGCCCCATATACTGCCTGTGCCCCCTATATACTGCCTTTGGCCCCATATACCTGCCTGTGGCCCCTATATACTGCCTCAGTGCCCCCATATACTGCCTCAATGACCCTATATACCTGCCTGTGCCCCTATATACCTGCCTGTGCCCCCATATGCCTGCCTGTGGCCCCCTAAAATCGGGGCCTTATGCCCTCCCTATATACCTGCCTCAGTGCTCTTATATACCTGCCTCAGTGCCCCCATTTTCCTGCCTCAGTGCCCCTATATTCTGCCTCGTCCCCCCCATAAAACCTGCCTGTGGCCCCCCATATACCTGCCTGTGGCCCCATATACCTGCCTGTGCCCCCATTTACTGCTTCATTTCCCCTATATAACCTAACTGAGGGGACTGCTATACCAAAATAAGGAGTTGCTGGAAATGTGGAGTTTTTTTCCAAATCTCAGGGACGAGTATTGGTCGGGAGCAATCACATGAAGGTGTAAACCCGGATGGAGAAGAAAAGGAAAGTGAAGGGACCTGATCAGAAAAGATGTCTCCGTGAGTTACTAAATGTAACAGCAGGTTTAAACACTTATATGTCTGCAGAGTCTACATACAACTAGTATCTACCACTATATGGCCCCTGTATGGGCCCGGTTGGGATATGTAATCAGAGCTGTGTACAGCTGGTAAATTTACATGTGGGGGTCGCGTTCGGTCAGGGTTCCCGGCAGGATTATTTGAGCCTTAAGTAGTAATATTTTTTGGGGCTTGGTTTGTAGGAGTGTTTTAGTCACAATCACTTGTCTGGTAGATTTGCTCCATGTATCGGTGGATTATTTGGTGACTGTTTAGGGGTATTGTCATTTTGAAGGTGAGAAGTTCTGAAAAAGTAAATTTTGTCCATTGGTGGGTTTTTGGGCTGTACAGTGACTGTTGAGTGAGTTGGACGGGATCTGTGTGGGATGGGGCCGAAAATTGTGACAGGAACAGAAGGTTTTTCTCTGTAAAAAAACATCCGCAGTTCACAATGAGGCGGGAAAAACACAAAGGGCCCGGGCCCCGGATGTTTTAGGACCCTAGCAATGCCCCTGCCCGTGTCTCTCTGTTGAAGGAACAGTCCCTATCTTTGATCCAAATACCCTTGTTCAATGTCACTCTTTTTGATTCTTTGACTCCTTTGAACTACACATTAGCCTACAGTTTATAGATTATTTAATATTTTGTTGCCATCATTTTGTTACCTGGAGCTCCCTGAGAAGGTTGTATGGTCCATATCTGTGGCTCATAAGTGGCATTCGTTTCACAGTTATCTGTATTTTGTGGTTTTGAGTATATCTTGCCTCTGTTTTATTATCTGTTATATATGTTTGAAAAAAATGTGAGTACCGTATTTTTCGGACTATAGGATGCACTTTTTTCCCCCAAAATTTGGGAGGAAAATGGTGGTGCATCTTGTGGTCCGGTGCGTCTTAAAGTCAGAAAAATACAGTAGGTGCGTCTTATGGTCTGGTGCGTCTTATGGTCCAAAAAATTCGGTAGGTGCGTCTTATGGTCTGGTGTGTCTTTTGGTCCAAAAAATACGGTAGGTGCGTCTTATGGTCTGGTGCGTCTTATGGTCCAAAAAATACGGTAGGTGCGTCTTATGGTCCGGTGCATCTTATGGTCCGAAACATATGATAGGTGCGTCTTAAATTCCGAAAAATACGGTAGGTGCATCTTATGGTCAGGTGCGTCTTAAAGTCCGAAAAATACGGTATATCTTCTACCGCATTTTGCCTTGGGCAATCAATTTCTTTGCCACTAGCATCACATATTTACCCTCTCTATATATTGTCATTTTAGTGAACTTATTTTGTCTAAAATTAACCTTTTTTTTGCAGGGTTTTTTTCAGCAAATTATCAAGTATAATAGCTGGCTGTTTGGTTTAATTTTTTTTTCTCCGTGATGAAACGCGTCGGAGAATACATTAGAATACATTTGTGGTGCCAGAGTTTTATATTTGGATATTGGAATACTAATATATCTGTTTATTTTTCAGATATCAGGAAGATTGTAAGGTTTTTGATAGGGATTTGTTCCCATGTGGTGTCGTTCTTTTTTCACGGCTGTAGCCCTACTATAGGCAGGGCTGGTTTCATGGTGTTTTGAGGGCTTATTAGGGGTAGTGTTTAGATATATATATTTTTTAGATAATTCGGTTAAAAGTTATATTTTATTGTTGCCGTTTTCCTTCTTCTCTGTTAATTATTATACATTTAGACTAACCTAAAAATCCTCAGTCATTTATTTTTTCTACAAGCAATATAACACCCTTACATCATTTATAAACTCACACTATAAAAGCAAATATTCATGTTCTGAAGTGTCCAAATGTTTGTACATATGAGGTCTCAATGCCACATAAATGACAAACCACTGAGGTCATATATACACATGTCATCAAGTCACTCTACCACTAAACATTAAATGCCCCTTAAATACAACAGAATATGGAAGATAGCAACAGAGTGAACAGAAGACTTAACATTCAGGAAGACACTTGTGAAAGACATTTGAAATTCTGAATGGGTGACAGAGAAGTTAGTAAAGCTAAGTTTCATCAATGCTAATATTGCAGGCATAGAGTACGCCCCACAACTACACCGGGTGTTCGGTAGCTCGCGATGCGGAAGAAGGGGGCGGAAGCCCTGACCGGCTACCATATGACTGTACATGGGAGTACTGCGTGTGTAGTAAGCGAAGGTGAATAAATGGCATGTCACTTATCTCTCTGCGTGTCGTATTGTACGCCCGGGGAGAGGAGGCGTAATCCATAGTTCTCTATGAGAACTGTGGATAACCGTAACGATTGGGGTACATTTTGCTCGTACTAGAGTGTGCAGTACGCGGCGAAATACGCGGCAAAATGCGACCCAATTTAAGCCGTGTGAACATAGCCTAAAAGGAAGACAGAAGGGTTTATAACTTCAATTATATCATAAAGACATATTAATTTGGGGCCCAGTTTAGCCAATGGAATCTTCAACCTTATGTTTTCAGTGGACAACCAGAACTGATCCCCTACGATAAAGAAGGGACCAAAAAATTTTTCTCTTTGTAATCAGCGGCTTTTTCTTCGTGCTTCCTACAAAACGAGGAATATTTGAGACGTATTTTGCTGGAACATAAGAGACCACAGAAGTTTCTAATTGATTATAAGACCTCAGAAGTGTTAAAATTAGTAACTGAGAAAGAACTAACAAATGGGCAAAAAAACCATAGTAGTAGAAGAAAGGAACAATACCTAGTAGATCCGATGATGTGTTTTGTAGAAATATTGTAAATTCTTGCTAGCAGAAGATAGGTAACCCAATTAGACTGATAGTCACCTATGCAATATCATAAGAACTGATCTACTGTTTGGTTAAGTCTTTTAGTTTGTCTATTGGTTTTGGGGTGATAAGAAAAGAGATTGACAACCCAATGTTAATCTGGCACAAAAGGCTTCTTAGACAATGGGGACACCGTAGAAATCATGACAATGGTTCGTTCTGATGAACAGCGTGTAGAAAAGGTCTATGTACAGAAGTTAGGAGCGGTTAAGGGAATTACGTAACACTGTTACTAAATGATCAATAGCATGTAATCATGTTTTTCCTTCTAGACCGGAAGATCACTTATAGAGTCCTTAGAAGTATGTGTCCAAGCTCTTTGAGGAATGGAAAGTAGCTGTAGTTTATTGCCAGGCGAATTGCTACAAGAACAGATTGTGCATGTAGCATCAAATGTTTACAGGGCTTAACACCTAGGGCAAACATGTATTAAGTCGATAATATTATGAGCCTGTGCGTGTTTCATGTATGTATATGCGCCTGAATGTATTAAAATTGGTTTTTTGTGTGTTCATAAATGGTGTGGTAATAGTTCGACACACTCGTCTATAAGTTTGGCGACATCACATAATTTAAGGTCGCATAGTAAATGTAAGATGGGATGATAGATAATGAAATATTTTTATTAATGTTATACAGAGCAGGAAATAGAGAAAAGCATTATAATAGCATGTCAGTCGAATAGAAACTATGGTCCTGATTGCCTGCTTGGTGAACACAGTGTGTCCCAGCAATACCTTGTGGCTTGTGCTGGCTCTTACTGTATGTAAATAAAGCGCAGTACAGAGCAGCAAAAATAAATTTAAAAGTTTAAGTGTAGTAAAAATTTTAAATATAGAAAATCTAGAGCAACATAATTCAATTGTTTTTTAATGTAAAATTTGATCTTTATTAAGATTCTATTAATTTTTAAATTAATTTCATAGGAGATATAGTTATTTTTTTGGGATATTAATAATAATTTTTAAACACTTAGTGAGTGTTATCTGATCAGATTTTCATTATAATTTTTTAATAAATTAAATTTTATACAGTTTTGATAGATTGATAATAAATTACTTTTTATTATTGTACTGGTGTAAGTTGAGAAATATTGGATTTTTTTTTATCCCACTGATAACTTTGCTACAAGTAGTTACCATTTTGCAGGTGCCAAAAATTACCTACCAAAGTCATACATCTCTTAAAGAACTTGTAACATGAATTGACAGGTACGTTCAATTTTCTATATGTAAGAAATGTGACAAACCATATGTTGTGTACAGACCAAACCTACTGTGAGGATGCTGTGGATAGAAAGTTTATTTTTGTTATTTTACTCTTTTTTTTTTATTTTAATTCCTTTAGGAAGCATGGTCGCTGACAATTTTAAAAGTCATCAGGCGAGGAGAAAGAGAAAAATCTTTGTGAGGCTTTCAGGTACCCTTAATGTTTTTAGTTACTAGTACTGTAGTATAACATCAATAATAGCTAAAACCTTAAAGGGGTTTGTCTCAGCTACAATGATTTGGCGGATTTAACTAAAAAGAACTTTAAAAAACAACAGACGTTTGCAATAAATGTTTTCATTAACAAATGTCCTTCTGATTTTGATAAAGCACTGTTATAGTACTACATCAAGTCTTCGTCAAATCTTCTATGAGCAGCTGACCTGTTGATCCCTTATCTCACTGGGCTGTCAGTCTGTATGAACCCACCTCCCCTCATCACCTTTCTGAAATACAGTCAGAGCAGAGAGCCTCTCACCACACAGAATTGCTTCTGTAGTGGAGGGAGTGGGGAGACATGGTTTTCTGGCTTCTGTGGTCGCGGCCCTGCTGCTGGAGGATTAAACCCCTAGAGTGTGCCTCCTTCCTCCTGTTCTCGTGACACAGATAGATGTGACGGCAGTTGACGCCTTAAGGTTTTACTATCAATCATGATTTGTCATGGAGCTTGTAAACTATATAGCTATATTAATACATACAGGGGGGCATTTGAATGCTTCATGCTCTTGTGTAAACTAGTTACACATCCTTAGTATAGTAACACTTCGTCCAATCTGCCCTGTCTCTGTATTTCTGACAGGGTCATGTTAGTGCTTGAGATGTGCAGATGGTTCTGTATAGTTAAGCAGGGGGTATAGGCAACACAGTGCATCGCCCCTGGTTTTGGAGCTGCCACACTCATAGACGGAGCCCGTTCCTGTTCTCCTGACTTGTGGAGACGAGCAGCAAGAGCTTGAGCCAACCAAGACCTAGGCAGCACACACAGAGGTTTAACTCTGGCAGCAAACCCCCTTGCGCCCCCCCCCCCTCTTGTATAGAATTATACGGAGGACAGCTTTCTGTGTGCTGATGTGGGAGGGTGGAAGAGGGAGAAGAAGAGGCAGACAAGAAGCATGCCCCTCAATTCAATCAGCCAGCTATCACAAGACTTAGTCTGAAAGCTGTAATAGAGACAACATCCTTTAATAAGAGCAAAGATCGATCTTGCCTCCTAATTAATTTCCTCCTTATTAACAGTGAGAATAGTACTTTGATGTCTGTCTCCTTTAAAAGACCCGATTCTTTAAAGTTACACTTAAAGGGGTTTTCACATTTTATTAATTGCCTTTTAACATGTCAGCAAAGGTAAATAAAGACTATTATCAAATACATTGCTTTATTAATTTTGTTTCCTTTTAGATCTTAAGCAGTTCTTTTCTACAGCTTGCATACACAAGCTTCCCTACATAACCTACCACCTCTCTGTGCTCTCACAAGCTCTAGAGCCCTGGGTGGGATGGTGACATCAATCCCTACTGTTTCTTATCAGCAGCAAAAGGACTTGTTTTTCATGTTTCTTACTGATAAAAGTCCTTTACGGATTGTCTGAAGTCTTCTATCCGTGCTTTAAGAGACCCACTCAACATCAATCGCCTTGTAATAGGCTCACCAAAGAATCGCAAAGCTGAAATGTCAGATACTGCTGTAAAACCACCCACAGCCTAGACAGGAAGTGGGAACCAGACGCTGACTGTGAAGAGCAGGCTGTGGGAAACAGCCTGATGAGAACATCCCTTGAATAGCAAGAAAATGCTTTCCAATATCATCATTTTATTCCCTATGATGGAGAAATTTGTATGAGGACAGAGTTGTCGATAAAAGAAGAGCCCTGAAAATCACTGCTATCACTGCAACTTCAAGAATCTACTTCCACTATGAAGGGTTATTTGGGATCAGACTGAATGGAGACTGTCACGATATAAAATATTTCTTAAGCTGTTGGAAGGCGTCTATAGCCTCTTTATTTTCACACAAAACAACATTGTGGCCTCTCTTTTTATAATGAAATCTTTTATACTACCTGAAGAACAGGAAAAACTCTGTAAATACGGTTTGCAATCTGTGACTGAACCTTGAATGCCATCTGAATGGTTTGAACCTTAAATGGGTGAATCCAGAGACTTTTAGCTGAGAGCACATAACTCAGAAAAATGACTGATTGTACTTGGCTTAACTTGAAAAATATTGTATTCTTTTAAACTTTTGAATCTAAGATATGTACAATTTAAAGCAGAATAATAATATTTCATGAGGGCGACAAGCATGAACGGCTTGTTCGCCGTTTTCTGGCTTAAACAGAGCGCCTCCCGGCCGCGATTCCCCCTGTTCCAGACGCAGGATGCAAAGTGTCTTAGGTCGCAGCGTTCGCCACTTTCAGCTGCGCCCCGCATGAAGGTGCAGGCAGATGGTGCGCTGGATGAGTGGGCGCGTGTGTAGGAGCGTATCCGGGGTGGGACACGGCGGCGCTCGAAACTCCGAGGCATGTAAGCGATGGAGCTCGCCAAAGCGCGGTCGCAATGCAGCTCCGACAGGCAACCTAGTTTTTTTTATGTTTGGTCTAAATGCTCCGAGCGGCGGCGAAGTGGAAGCAAGAGGTCGGAACATGCCGAGGAAACATAGGAAGAAGATCAGCGGACAGAAATCTCGGCGCGACCGCTCCGTGCAGCAGAGAAATGGATTCTCGAAAAAATCGCCTTTATAAAGGAGGTAAACCATTGAGTCAGAAATGAGCTCAACCACGAAAAATAAAAAGTACTTTAAAAATAATCACTTTCCAAAAATCTAGAACGGGCGCAATACTAAGAATTCGGATATTGGAAATTGCCGTGAAATATAGGTTAATTCAAAATTTCTGAAACCTAATTCTACATTGGGTCCAGTAACCGGCCAATCAGAATAGGATTGAACAGTTGAACCATTAAGTAACCTAGTGAGTGAACCAATCAACGCCAACGGTGCGGACCAGTACAAAATACATAAAAGAATGCAGAAAAGGATCTGATTGGCTGATTCTAGCGGGGCTTGTGGCATCTCGCCAGATCATAATAGGAGCGAACAGGGACCCATTATAGCCTATGGATGAAATTTTGAACCAAGTCAAAATCCAAGGCGTGACTAGTTTCAAAATACAGAAAAATGCAGAAAAGTTGCTGAATGATGCTGAGCTAGCGTTGGCTTCCTATCCCAGCCAATCGAGAGCGAGAGCTATTCTCCCATTTGGTAGTCTATGGGAGGAGAAAGGCCAATGAAATCATTTGTGCTGCTCTACGGCGCCGTGGGCATGGAGTATGGAATAAAAAAATGAGTTTTTTACTAAGTGTAACATAATTACAGATAAAGCCGCTGGAAGGAACTTCTTTTAAAAAATTAAAAGGCACATTATAATCCCTCCTCAACGCGTTTTGTCGCGCTGAGACCGGCGCTACATAGGGAAATGCAATAGAAGACACTTGCCGTTAAGATACAGTAAATTTTAAATTGTATAAGGCTCTTCTCACACAGGTCGGGCATAAATCAATGCCATCATAATAGGAACACGGACATTGGCCCATTATACCTATGAGAGGGAGAAACTGACGTCAATCATATATGACGACAGGGAAACCGGCATTATAGACCTATGGATCAAAAATAGACCAATGCAATATTCAAAGGGCGGGACAGTTCAAAGATACAGTAAACAGACAGAAATGAAGCTGAATTGCTGACTAGCGGTTGGCTTGGGCTATCCCAGCCAATGCATAGAGCGCGAGCCTACATCTCCATTGTAGTCTAGGAAGAAACGGGTACGCACTGAAATCTCGGCGCTCAGACTCACATGCGGCATGAAGTAGTCTTAATAAAAATAACATTTTTAATATAATGTAAAACATTATCACGATCTAACTCTGAAATCTTCTCTAAAGAAATGAAATCAGTTAGAATCCGAACAACGCGTTTGTACGCCCGAGACCTTGTGTTTCACCGGGCGCAAACATAGGGGCAATATTGCAAATAGAAAAGAAACGCCGGGGGTAATATACAGTAATTCAAATGGTTTTAAGCTTCTTTCTGATTGTGTCGGTGCATAAATTTCAGGCCAATCAGGAATAGGAGCGACAGTGCCCAACTGTATATTCTAGGAGAGAATTGACCAATCCGAGAATAGGAGCGACCCAAGGACACCATTATTAACTAGGAAAAAAATAGACCAATCATATTCAAAGGCGGGACAGTTCAAAATACCAAGTAAAAAGTGCAGAAAGCGAGCTGATTGGTTGATTAAGGCGTCGGGTGGGCGCGGTCCACGCTTAGGCCAATCAGAGTGCGAGCGAACTTGTCTCATAAGTTGCTATGGGTGAACAGAAATCTTTCCCGAGCGTAGCTCTTTCTGATTGGTGCGCTAACTATAAAAGAGTGCGCGGGTTTATGTAGGAACAATAGGAGGAGGAGTCGGAGGCGATGCTCCTATGGGTTTTCTAATGCAATCCTGGAAATAAAACTGTTCATGACCGGAAATCAAATGATAAACTAGCAGAGATTTGTCCGATGTATGTATAGGTAAAACTGAATGAATAATCATGGGGGTAACGCAAAAAAAAATGTTACATCAATAAAAACATGTTTTAATTTCTTTATAATTTTATTGTTATCCAACGATCAATTTATTAATTGTGCAACGAAAATAAAGAAATAAACATGATTTAATTGATGTAATATTTTTTTTTCGTTCCCCTCATCAATTATTTATTCATTTTTATATACTCATCGGAGACAACTCTTATTCTGTATCATATTATGTTCAGCACATGTACAGTTATTTTATTTCAGAATTTGGCATTAGAGAAAAAATCCATTAGAAGGCGTCCGCTCTGGCTCTCTCCCATGGGGTCCCAATAAAAACCGCGCCTCTTTTAACATAGCCAATCACAAACAGAGCTCGCTCGGAAAATCTTATTCCCGCCAAGAACTCTATGAGAAAGGTAGCTCGCGCTTCTGATTATGGCTGAAGCTGGGACGAGCCCCTCCAGTGCTGGTTCAACGCAAATCAGCTCTGCTTTCTGCCTTTTCTATAATGATATTTTGAACTGTCCCGCCTTTCAGAATATGGATTGTTCCTCATTTTTTTCTCCATAGGTGTATATTTGGTCCCTGTCGCTCTATTGTGATTGGTCAATTCTCCTCCAAAAGGATATAATGGGCCACTGTCGTTCCTATTTCTGATTGGCTGGTTTATGCGAACCAATCAGAAGAGCTTAAACAATTCTTGTGAATGACTGTATTATTCCAGGCGATTCTTCTAATATTGCAATTCCCAATGTACCACGGTTCGGCGATCCAAACGCGTTTGTTCGGTATTTAACTGATTTATTTTTAGAGAAGGGTTCTGCTCTTTATCTGATCTAATGTCTAATATTTTACACTTTACGTAAAAATGGATTTTTTTATTAATACTTCATGCCGCAACGGCTCTGAGCGGCGCGATGAGCGAGATTCCAGTGCGCCGATCTCTCCATAGACTACAATGGAGAATTCAGTACACTGCACTTTCGGAAATGGTGGGTATAGCCACGCCACCGCTTAAGCTCGAGCAATTCATCTCTTTTCTAGTATTTTTACTGTATTTTTGAACTTGTCCCGCCGTTTGATTTGTCTACTATAATTTCTCCGATATTTATAATGGTGACCTTCATTGCATTCCTATTCCTGATTGGTCAAAACTTCTCCATAGGTTTTTACTGGTCTTTTGTCGCGTCCTACTTAATCTTGGCTGGCCTTCTGCCGACCAATAAAGCGCTTAAACAAGTTTAAATTACTGTATTTCCCGGCAATTCTCTCTATTGGCAATTCCTATTAGGCGCCGGTCTACGGCGGACAATGCGCTTTGTTAGTGATTTAAGTGCTTCTATTTTTAGACCCCTTATAGGACCCATCCTGTTTTTTTACCTTCTGACACATCTGTGCCCAATTTGTTGAAAACTGACCATGTGTCAATTTAGTGTGAGAATAACTTTTGACACTTTTTACCTATTCAATGAGTATTCAGAGATTGTTTTCTGCGTGACACATTGGTTTGCTAGTAAGTAAGTAAGAAAATATTTTATCCATAACAATCCTCTGTTTTGATTGTGAAGAAATAACCAAAAATTTTCAGTGAAAATTGTAGGAAAAATTTAGCGATTTTAAAGTTTCAAATAATTCTTGCGTGGCAAGGACAGATAATTATTCACGCTACAATAATAGTTAAAACTAGCAATCTACATATTTCCCTACTATAGGTTGGACATAAATATATTTTTAAATTCTTGTTTTTTTTTTTTATACGTACATTAAGGGCATAGAAATTTAGTAGTAATTTCTCAAATGTTTCTAGAAGGAATCTTGCAATATACATTTTTATAGGTGTACCACTCCAGGTTCTGACTTGGCTTATTGGAGTGAGGTGCCCTGCGATGTTTTAGATACCCCAAAAGTGACGTCCATACTTAGAAACTAAGACCCCGTTAACCGTATTTTACAACACTATGTTAGGAAAGTTTGATAACCCTGTTTCATATAGTTACACAGATAATAAAGCAAAGGGTAGTTGAAGAATTTCAAAATTTCACTTTTTTTTTTGGCAGATTTTCAATATGTAGTACCAGTTAATATCACTGTAATTACGGTAATTGTGACTAGGTAAATGCAACTTATGATCAATTCCCCCAGGACTGCCGTTTTTAGAGTAAAGTCCCATATGTGGAGCCCTTTGTCATTATTTGGCTTCAGACCATAATCCCCAGAATAGAAGGAAGCACCTTACTGATATTTCTTGGGGTCTCATTTTCAATACGATTTTATTTAAGGCGCCATTTCGAGTTCTTTGGGGACACTTCCTAAGGGTGTTAAAATCTGTAATAACACACCCCTAAATGAGACCTCATATTGGAAACTACACCCCTAAAATGGAATATATACAGGGGTGCATGATATATAGACCCACAGGGTGATTCTGAAAAATTTTTTTTATAGCATAAGGCTCGTAAAATTAAAAAAATTATTTTTTATCAATAATCATGCAATTTATTAGCCTTAAAATGTTTTATATATAGCAAAGGGAACCTGGAAAAAAAGTAATACCCGAAAACTTTTGTTAAGGCAATTTTCTTCCTAGAGTTTCGGACAAAAACCCTACATGTGGGTGCGTAAACTGCTGTTTTTGGGGCGCGATGTGTCCGGGCCGTTTAAGAGGGAGGTGAGCCGCTACATTTGAGGGCTTTTGGTATACGCAGATTTTGGTAGCGGGCCTAATGTCGCATGTTGCAAAGCCCCCAATTCACGTATCAAAACAGCGGAAACCTTCCAAAGTCGGCCCCCATTTTGGATCAACACCCATCAGGGAATCTCATCTAGGGTGTACAGTGCATTATTGGATCACAGTGTTCCATAGTATTATGTTTAGCATTGAGAGTGCAGATGAATAATGGGGGTAAAAACGCAGTTCGTATCGATTGTTTTTTTGAGTTTCTATTTTACAGCATTCGACCGTGCAGTGTAAGATGATGTGAAAACTATTACTAACTGGGGGTCGTACATATTACAATGGATATAGATTTATATATAGGTTTTTTTTATTAATTTTGATTTATCTGTTTTTTTCTATTACTTGTACACAGAGTAGAAAATTAGGGTCTATAAAAAACTTGCGTTTTTATGTATGTCTACCATATTCTGACATGCCATAACTTTTTATATTTATGCTGTCTGGCAGAGCGTGTATGGTATTGGATCTTGTTTTGCGGTTAGAATTGAAGTTTGTATTGAGTAACCCATTCATGGGGTGAGCCAATAGTGAAGCTATGGTATCACTTTTTATATAGAAGGTTTTTTCTGAGATGTTTATTGCGAACAAAATACATGCAATCTATGGTAGTGTTAAATTTATTTTTATTTTTTATAGCGTTCACTGTACGGTATATATAGGTGAACATGGGTGAGCCTTTACTCAGCAGGTCAATGACGATACAATCGAATACCCAATTTGTATATTATTTTTTATGTTTTACTGCTTTTAATACAATAAAAACACTTTCTATTCAACCAGGAGAAAATACGTTTTTGCATCGACATATTAGTCTGAGAGCCATAACTTTTAATTCTTTGCTGGTCCTTGGGAGCGTGTGAGTAGGTGACTTGTTTTTATGCGTATGAGTTGACGGTTTCGGTTTGATTATTGAACATTATTTGGGGGGGACAAGGGCTTTTTGTTCGACTGGTTTACATCCTTTTTTTTTGGAGGCCAGGGTGAAGAAAATACTGCAATCCTAAGTAGTGTTTTTTATTTTTATTTTTATAACAGTGTCACCGTGCAGTTATCCGTGATAAGTTGCTTTACTCTTTGGTCCTACGATTTATGGCGACATACCTATATTATTATAGTTTTTTTAATGAGTCTTTTGAAAGCACGTGTTAAAAAAAAAAAGAAAAGTAGTTTTTAGTTATAGTAAAAATAGATTCTGGCATAGCTCTAATCTTCTGAGATGCTATACTTTTGTATATTTTCCGTATACAGAGCAGTATAAGGTACTTTTTTGTTATATGCGACTAACTGGACATTGTTAACTGTGTACAAACTTTTGGCATCAAGGGAGTTATTGATCACTGGTATTTTCCCCATTTTATGTGCTGCGGGATGAACAATAATCTTAATTGCTGTTGATTGTTTTTTTTTTTTTTACGGCTTCACCGTAGCGAGGTTAATTAACCATGACAGATTTCATAGGCAGGTCTTACACACGCGGCAATACCAAATATGGGTACTTTATTTATTTTTTGACTTTTTTGGGGGCTGATATGGCGTTTGTAAAGGGGATAAGGGCGGTGTTACGTATTTTTTATTTATCTTTCGTTGTTTGTGTTTTTACTTGTTTTTTCACTTTTTTTTTACTTTTTTCACTTTGTTCACATTTTTAATTTTACTTTTCCCCAGTAGGGGGATTTGAATGAGAGATCTTGTGAGATCGCTCATTCTAATAGGAAATCAGTGCATAGCTTGTTACTATGGACGGGATCCTATGACAACTGTCAGTCTACGGATGCCGCGGGGTCCATTGCCCGACAGGGGCAGCGGCCGGGGAGCATCGTGACGTCACAGAGCAACACCGAAGGCAATTTCTCTAGCTTCCGTGGTGTTGATCAGAGGGCAGTAGCTGCCACGGATTCTGCGACCGATCCGTTGCGCTGCAGCCGCCGACAGAAACGCAGGAGGAGCGATCTCTCCTGCGTCTCTCTTAGTTATTGCGACCGCGATCGTCGCGATAATTAAGGGGTTAATTATCGCGATAATGTATATATATATATATATATATATATATATATATACATTATTAAAAGTTTAAATCACCCTCTTTCATCGTTTTCAAATAAAAGGTAGATGTAAAAAGGTTGACTACATAATTATTATCACCACATCTGTAAAAGTCCAGTTTTTTTAAAATATATACATTATTGCAAACAAATTCTTGGCTGTGGCTCACCTCCTTTCCTAATACATCCTGTTCCACTTAATTAGGCCTCCTTCGTGTGTTTCCTGCTTATGTGCTCGGATCGTCTTCAGTCCACGACCGCAGGACTTCCAAAACACATCAGCGGTATGAAACCTAGACATAATCCCATGAAACGATCCAGCTCAGTACATAAAAGACGTTTCTTTATTGCGCAAAAGTTAACAGAGGGAAAAAAACATACTGCTAGTCGTTAATCGAACGCTTCGGGCTTTAAACAAATTTAGCCCTTGTTCACTTCCCAGGATTGCTAGTGTTGTTTGTCCAAACGCTCTCAAAAACAACCTTTAATGAAAGAGTGAACAAAGTGGTATGTTATAGGCACCCCATAAGGGTACCAATAAAATCATCAATTCACCCCGACAAAAACAAGGCCCTAAAACAGCTCTGCACACAGCAAAAAAAAAAGTTATGAACTGTCAGTAATCAGGACAACCATAAAACGCAATTTTTTTATAGAACAATTTGCTATTGTAAAAAAATGTATTATTGCAAATTGTTCCTATGAAAATTCTTAGAATATTTACTACTAAATTTCTAAGCTGCCGCTAATTCATAACAAAAAAAGGACAGTTTAAAAAAATGATTGCCAACGCTAGTAGTGGACATAGTGGTAGATGCTAGTTATAACTGATTTTGGTGTGGTGCAATTACAATTATGCTGATCCCTTGCAATTGCAGAAATTTTTGGAACTTTCAAAAATCACAGATTTGTTCTAAATTTTGACAATGAAATTTTGACATTTTTCACAAATAAAACAAGGATAGAATGGATAAAGAATTATCTTACTAACTTAAAGCACAAGGTGTTCACGAGAACAACAGCACTGAATCACACTGATTCAGGTAAAAGCTGTCAAAAGTTTATTCTCACATAAAGGTGACACATGTCAAGATTTTAAAAAATAGGGCTGGTGTCAGTAAGGCTAAACAAGTGGCTGGTCCTTAAGGGGTCTTAATTGCGATAGTATTATCTGTTATACAGCAGTTCATTTAATGATTTCCAGGCAATACTAAATATGTAGGGTTTTCATTTTGTTTTAGTAAAATTTGGTGTTTGGAAGTTTTTCTTCTATTGATGGTTCCGTAACATAGGATGAGAATTAATATTATATTTTGATAAAAGGGGGAACATACCTCTACAGATGTGGCGATACCAATTATGTTTATTTTTTGAAATTTTTTATTTTGTAAAATGGTAAAAGGGGGTGTTTTGAATGTTTAGTTTTTTTATTTTTAAACCTTTTTTTTTATTTTTAAATTGTACTTGTAGGACTCTTAGGATACTTGACCACTAGAGGGCTTGAGTACATGTAAACCCTTCTACATTATATAGATAATACAAAAGATTGTACCAAATGGCAATGCTATTGCTTTCTGTCTGAGGTGCTAACTTGGCGCCTTTATTAGGTTTCTTGCTGCCATGGTAATCACTTGGTACCCTGTGCTCTTGTTATGAGGGAAGGCGACCAGAGTGAGGAGCTGTACACAGCACCCTCCATCACTCAATTTAGATTGCACACTTGCAAATGCCAACAGCGTGTAACAGTGGATTCAAATAGGGTTAGGATTGGAGCCAGGTCTAAATCCCCCCCTGCTTTATAGTCGTGGGTGTCATCGGAAATTAACAGGCTGGTGAGACCTGCCCGCCATCATAGTTAATGGATCTCAGACAAGTGAAGCCTGCTCCATAACTACCTTATCGACATGAGAGGCGTAAGGGTTTTTATATTACTATCTTCCTGTGTCTCCTGGATTAATAAATGTGAAAGCTATAGGACAATCAAACAACTGGTAGATGTAAACTACAGTCTCCCAATTTCCATTTCTGAGATGATGTTTCCCTATAATAAAAATATCAGGTCATATAAAAACATAGGTACAGATTCACACAGCAGCATTTACTGTACTATTTTGGTATGTGGGCCACATGTATAGAGTATTATTATTATTATTATTATTATTATTTTTCATTTTACAAATTGAGGATATTTTTTAATATGTCAATGTTAACATTATTTTTAAAATAAATTTTAGCTTATACTACTCAGGTTTCCTGACATGTCTGTTTTAGTAAAAACTTGTATTCAAACCACCAGTTCAGCATCAGTTCTATAATTCACTTCAAGAATTAATTACTAAGTCCCCTAAGGAGGGGAAGCCACTTATGATACATGAGCCTTAATAGTTAGCAGGGTTAAAAGTTAACGAAATAGGAATTAAATTCACTATACAAATATCCAAAATCATAATAAGGCGTCAATAACATACAACACAACCAAGAGGTGTAGGGAGCAGGTGGTCTGGTGTACCCTTACAAAGAATTGGAATTAATGTGTCATAATAAATCTCAAATGGTTAATGCCAGTGTGAGAGTCTGCCAAAATAAAGAAAATGAAATTGTCTTACTAGATCCAGGCAGTTGTAAAGCAGATATATATAAAATAATATATATATATATATATATATATATATATATATATATATATATATAGAGAAAAGAATTTTTTGGATCTTACCAAATGGCTGCAGTGAGACAAAGAGTGAAAAATTTAAAGAGGTCTGAATACTTTCCGTACCCAATATATGAAAACTGTCTAACAATAAGGCTGTCTTTGTTGCCCATAGCAACCGATCAGAATTTAGCTTTCATTTCATATAATGCTCCGGAAGAATAAAAGATGATCTCTGGTTTCTATGAGCTCTGATTGGTTGCTATGGGCACCAAAGACAATCTTAGGCCCCGTTCACACGACGGATTTGGCCGCGGCTCTCGCCGCGGTTCCCGCCGCCGTATCCTCGTCGGGCCGCGCTGCAAACTCGCGTCTCCCGATGCCGATTTGCGGCACTGGCGGTGGGCGTGGCCTCGCCACGGGAGGGGCTTGGTTGGGGCACAGCTTGCGCAGAGGGCTTGCCCCCATGCAAATTAAGAGCAGGGGGCAAGCCGCGGCGCTGCCGCGCAGAGCACTCCTGTCAAGAAATGACAGGAGAGTTCTTCACACGCGCGCGGTCTGGCAACGGCCCCAGAGCCGCGGCAAAACCCGCGGCGTGTGTATATTGACGTGTTTTCCAATAGGAAACCATGTTAATAATCTAGGCGCGATTTTGGCCGCGGTTATGGCCGCGGAAACCGCGTCGGAACCCGCGGCCATAACAGCGGCCAAATCCGTCGTGTGAACATAGCCTTACAGCTAGAACGTTATCATACATGATGTTTCGATTTATTGATACACAATATATTTTCCTTTATAAACATTGCATATGGTATATTACTTGCACGTACATTAGACAGTGGTATTATATGTACAGTATATGATATATTTTTATGAACAGTGTACAGTATGAGGTGCCATTATTTCTATGTATAAAAATATTTACATGTACAGTATTTGGCAGCCTTATTCACATGTACTGTATAATGTGGTGTTATTTATCCGTTTATATGATGCCACTGCACATAATTTGCTGAATCTGGGCAGCAAGTTTACTAAAATGAATTATTGTGATTAAGATTGATTTCACCAATCTTACTAATGAACCTAATTTGCCATTCATTCCTACCCTCCAAGAATATTTTATCATACAATTTAATTTGGGGTGATTTCGCTACCTAGTGGTATATGGTAAACCTATAAATAGAAGGGCCAGTCAAATAAAATGGATACCATAAATACAAAGAATATCAAAATAAATTGTATCCAATACAGTAATACAGAAATTTAAAAACAATGCTTTATTAAATCTTATTATAAACACTAAAAAATATATCAGTAACAGACAAAATCACACCCAAATAAAAAATACCCAACTACTCCCACTGAAACATAGCACTGTACATCATATAGGTGATAATAGTATCAGAACATCACTTAAATACAAAAACATCAATTTTATACATCACCAAAGATCAGCGGATTAGAATGAACCAAAACACCCCTAAAATGATCCCCTTAAGAATGAAGCAATTTTTTTCATCCTGTGTATAGTTGCATTACAAGATACATAACCGTTTTATTTTTTTGTTGACATAGCCATATAAGGGCTTGTTTTTTAAGAAGATTTTTACCTTTTAATAACAACATTTTGGGGAGCACCTAACATTGAAGACGCTATTGATGACCTTTTTACTAACTCATTCAAGGACTGGAAAAAAAAGTGACTCCGCCACTTTATTTTTGCAGTTAAAGTTCACGCCATTCACGATATGGTAAACATACTGTGCTAACTTCATTCTATGAATCAGTACGATTATGGCAATACCAAAATTATAGAAATATGTCAATTGTTTTCACTTTTGCACAACAAAAACACTTTTTTAAATAAAAATTTTTGTTTGTATGTCTCCATAGTCCAAGGTCTATAACATTTTTAGTGTTCTGTTGACAGATCTTTATGAGGGCTTGTTTTTTGCAGCATGACTTTTAGTTTTTATTGGTACTATTTTGGAGTACACAACTTTTTAATTGCTTTCAATTATATTTTTTTGGAAGAAAATTAGTAAAACATTACAAATTTAGAATTTCTATTTATTTTTATGCTGTTCAGCATGTTAGATAAATAATGTGATCATTTTATAGTTTGTCCCATTATGGATGCCAGTGTAGGTTTTATTTATTTCCATTCCATTGATTCCCAAAAATGTGAATTTCTTTTTTTTCCTTAGGATTTTTTTCCTTTCTTTCTCAAACTTTTTTTTTTAATTTTTTGTTCCACGAGGAGACTTAAATATGCAATTAATTTGATTGCTCATTTAATACTTATATAACATATTATACCTGTCAGTGTCATCATTGGGGGTCCATTTCATTTCCCAAGGCACATTTCATTGCCCACTGAGGAGTTCGTGTGAATAAAACACGTCTGGTCTTTTTTTCACTACAAGGAGGTTTTTCTTGGTTGTCAAAGCCTATTTTTCTTTATTTTTTTAGATATGAGGATAGGGTCTGTGTAGGGTTTGTTAGGTTACATTGTGGGACCGCCCTTTTTGGGGCGTTTATCCCGCTAAGGGCCAGGTTAGGGTTGTTTGGTAGGGACTATATAGGTGTTTATTCCTCTGTTTTTCCCTTAGCCCATTACACTCTGGTCTCTGGTTATTGCTTTGGAGATTTATCTTTGGACCCCTTTGAATATATGACTGATCGACATTGGTGAGTCTATATATTTTTATACTACAGATAATAAAAGTTATGTTTTAAGAGGAATGGAAGAACCAGCTCTCCAATATAGCTTGAAGTGCATAGTCCTTCGTAGTAATCCGTGCTCAGACCGACGCTCCAAGATGCACATGGGATACAGCAAGAGAAAAGTCCAAGTGGTCGGCACCCGAATGGATAAAACTGAGCATTTTATTAAAGATTAAGCCAAAAACAGTGCAATAGAAAAAGCATAAGATCAGAGGAGCAATGCTGCTGCTATGTTTCGGGTGGTGCAACACCCTTAGTCATACTTGGACTTTTTTCTTGCTGTATTCTACTGAACCCTACCTCTGCATACACACAAGGCAGACACCTGAGCCTCTGCTTCATCCAGCACAGGACACTAATGCCAGCTGATTTTTTGCCAGCTGACAAAAGACACATTTTGGTCCTTAATTAGTTACAATTATTGTACTTTTTTATTTAAAATATACAAAACAAAGTGGTTTTCAGCTCATCGCCAGTGTTCCACCCCTGGCCGTGCACGGACCGACCGGAATCGAGCCTCAGGCATGCAAACAGGAAAGAAGGAAGTCCAGCTCCAGTCCAGATAGGTGAAAATTTTTTTTAAAAAAATTAGCTTTTATTAAAGATGCATTAAAAAAGTGTCATCATGACCAACATGTTGCTGTGTGGAATCGCTAACGCGTTTCGGAAGATTATTCCTTAATCATAGCGATTTTTTTATTTGTAATATTTTTCAATTTGATCTATAATTGTTGAGTCCATTTTAGGGTATCGGCTACAATATCTTTTTTACAGCATGTCCTTATCTTCTCTCTTGTTCCTTTCTCTTGCGTTGCTTCTCCAGGTATAGTGAAATTTAACTTAATTTGTATTATGTGATCTAAGTATCACAACTAAAGCCACTGAAATGTACATTTTATAAGAGGAAATCAGACACACTTCCTGTGAGACACCGTCTTATATCGAATGATATGTATTATATCGAATGATACTAATAACCAAATTATTTGATACAGTGGGTTGCAAAAATATTTATACCCTTTGAACGTTTCCTCAGTGACAAACTTAAAGGGAATGTGTCATCAAAAAATGAGTCATTGTTCAAGTCCCATTTTTATGTTAAACACATTTTTTAGGAATTTTTGGGTTGTTTTTTTTTTAATTTCTTCATATCCCCTTTTCAATATTTTTTAAAATTCTTAAGTCTTGCAGTTTTCACTTTGGCCCCTCTCGGCTTGTTTGCACTGCTTTAACAGCAGTCAGAGAGATGTTTTAAACAGTAGCTTTCATGCATATAGGAACTTTAAGACCCCACTCAGTCCCATTCACTTCTATAGGAGATTTTCTATCATGCTCTGTGACCTGGGAAAAGAAATCAGTGTGCAGGGAGGTGAAAGGGGGAACTGTAACTATCTCCTCTTGTGACTGGCGGATCCTGTGTTATCTATTCACATGGTGCTCCTCCAGTTTGCCCCTTTTTGTGCTGATTAATGAGCAGAACAACTGAGAATCTTTCGTACAGAACAGGAAGTGTCAGACTATTATTAAGCTTATTTGCCAAAGTAAAACTGCAGGACTTAAGAATTTAATTAAAAAAAAATTGAAAGGGGAAGTGAAAATTTAAAATAGAAAATATAACCAAAAATTGTTAAAAATGTGTTGAACATAAAAATGTGAGTTAAACAATAAGTCATTTTTGATGACACATTCCCTTTAAAAATAAAAACGCATTTTATTGATATACTAGACAACAAAATTTTTTGAAAGTTTCGCTTTCTTGACAATTTAAGGTGATTACGATAAACCCATTGGAACTAAGCGGAAATATAATTTCTGATAGTCTGTATCACGTAGAAATTTTAAGAAACATGAGATTAAGTGTTACCAAGTATGAAGAATTTAAAGAGGTTGTCCCACTACAAAGATCATAGTTTAAAATGAGGAGAATCAAAATGTAAGCATGTCCATCCTTGGTTACCATTAGTAAAGTGCTACGAGAGAGAGTCCCTTTTGTGACACAGAGAAATAACACAGCTGTACTGTGCAATCCCACGTAAATCACTTTTGTTGACTCGGATGCACAGTCCCACGCAAAAACACTTTTGTGACACAAATGGAAGTCCCATGTAAATCACAGACAGAAAACAGCTTTATTGTGCAGTCCCACATAAATCACTTTTGTGCCTCAGATGTGCAGTTCCACACAGCTGTACTGTGTAGTCCCACGTGAACCACTTTGTGACACAATTGTGCAGTCACATGTAAAACACAGACAGAGCGCAGCTGTACTGTGCAGTCCCATGTAAAAAAAAATATGATAGATGTGCAGTCCTACGTAAATCACTTTTTAGACACAGATGCGCAGTCCCACTTAAACCACTTGAGACAGATGTGCAGTTCCATGTGAACACAAACAGATAAAGCATATACATTTGTTCTACAGATCTGTAGAGGTCAGAGGTGCAATAATCTGCAGGATACATCACTATGTGATAGAGACAGACAGAGAAAAAAAATCACCCATCTTTCCCAGAGTCCTGACTGTCAAATGCCCATTTTAGTTACAAAGTATGTAGAGTGAGTGAGAAGTTTAGATATAAACTATCGAGTTACATTTAGCTTTTCACTTCCAATGATTCCTTAGGCTTTGTCTACACAGCGAATACTGAAATGCCATCAAATTTTGGACGCCATTTTCTCATTGGCTGTGTGCACATAGCCACTTAGAGTTAGTTTCTTAGGGCTGAGAAACTCTCCCTTCCCCCAGTTCACACAGAATGAATCATCACGTGCACACAGTGTGGGGGGGGCGGTGTCTGCAGAGAGTGAAGACACTCCCTGCTGGGAGGAGAAACACTCCCCTTCATTTCACAAGCTCTGCTTGGCAACCAGCACAAAAGGCTGCCAAATGCTGTAACGAAACAACCATGTCTTTCCAACTTTTAGAGGTTGCAAAGAGGGACACATCAGGCCACGTCCAAACACATACATGCCAACTTGACACATTTTACACATTTTCAGGATTGCATTGTATCCAATGATGAAATATTGTGTAAGTTTTTTGTAATAAAAGATGGCCCGAATTTCCCCAAAAATTCGGTTCGGGTCACTTCGCCGAATTTTTCCGACAAAATTCGTTTCGGTCCGAATTACTTCGGCCCCGAATCACGTTAAAAAACAGCTATTTCCCCGGCTGCCCAGAGCCTGCAGGGGGCTGTAGAACGATGTGCCATGCTTAAATATGCAGAGGGAGCTTGTTTGGTCTTCATACAATGTTTGTGTTTTAGTATGACACGCACATGACTGCCGCCGCTCTTAGAATCGCTTCACTATAAAAATTCCCTGGGCACTTAAGAGGGCAAACGGGCCAAAAAACTCAAGCGGGAATGTACCTGATAAAGTCATGCTAGCGAAGCTGGAAAAAAACAAGCTAGAGCTCAGGTTGGCAAAAATTAGTGGATAGAGTGTGGAGGTGACGGCGGCAGCCACAGCAGCATGAGGGTCAGGCAGTGGCACAATGCATTCTGGGGCGGGAAAAAAAGAAATTTGGCCCCGATGGCACAATCAC